>CM050167.1:311225442-311355442 GCA_027410445.1 Discoglossus pictus
CAAAACACCAGAACAAACCTACGGATATTCCGCTACAGATGCATACCACACATTACCCGCCATTTTAGAACAATGCGGAAGTACACGAGTACGCTAACGGTTTGGTCTCGCGCACGCACACTATTACACTGCACACATTCATCACGCTTACACAGCAGCTCCACACCACTAATGCTGCGGCAACATCAAAACAGATTGCCAGCTCTTCAACACAATGCTTCAAAATAGGTAAAGTATATGCATTTATTAATCTATTAGTTATTTTATTAGTATACACCAAACAGCATTAGCTCACTTACAATTTCATTGCCGTCATTTTTTGACGGGCAATTCGCTAGTTAGTATATAAGGCAGAGAGTGGGAAAAAAACAATTAGTCGCTGGTGGAGCTTCTTGTAGGAGGAGCTCTGTTAGTTTGTTGTTATTATTTTTTTTTAGAGCGTCGTTTTTTTTTTTGGTGGAGGCCTCTTGCAATGGGCCAGAATGGATGGACAATGGCTTCAGTCAAGATTGGATTATTTTTTGACATGGGCTTCAATCAAGATTGGATTATTTTGACATGGGCTTCAATCAAGATTGGATTATTTTGACATGGGCTTCAATCAAGATTGGATTATTTTGACATGGGCTTCAATAAAGATTGGATTTTATGACATGGGCTTCAATCAAAATTGTATTATTATCCCCGACGACTATCCAGGGCACTGAGGGCAGAAGGCCAACGCTGGAGGGGTCAATTTGACAGGTAAGTATGTGCTGTTGTTTATTTTATTTTTATTATTGTTTGTTTAGTATGTATGTGCTGTTTACTTTATTTGTATTATTGTTTGTTTAGTATGTGTGCTGTTTGGCCGCGTAGGCCACATGGAGGCCATGATCAGGGGTGGCACAGGCCTCATGGAGGCCGTGATCGGGGTAATCGGGCGGTGGCATAGCATAGGCCACATCGGGGTGGTGATGATCAGGCCTCGGGGGTGGCACAGGCCACATGATGGAGGTGATCAGGGGTGGCAGTGGCACAGGCCTCAGTCATGGGGGTGATCCGATCACCCCCATGTGGCTGGCAGCCCCGATCACCGCCCGATTACCCCGATCACCGTGATCGGGGTAATCGGGCGGTGGCATAGCATAGGGCAGGCCACATCGGGGTGATCGAGGGTGGCACAGCCTGGCCACATGGGGGTGATGGCTGGGGGTGGCACCAGGCATTGCAGGCCTAGGTCGGTCGTCGGTGGTAGGTAAGTTGGAGGGTGGCTGGGTAGGTGGCAGGCCAGGCAGGCATAGTGGGGTAACTGGGGGGACCCTACCTTTTATTAGGGGCACTAGGGGTTTGGTTTGACCAGGGGCAGGGCAGGTGCCAGGTAGACTTACTGTTAGGTTGGGCAGATGTGAGTAGTTTCAGCCAGGGAGGTCTCTCAGTCTCAGCGTGAGCAGGGTCAGGAAACAGAAAGAGGGAAGGGACAGGCAACTGGTGGTTTTATTGACTGTAGATGTCAATCAAAAAGTAAACTCGAGGCCCTATTAGCACTCGAGGCCCTATTAGCTGGCGGGCGCTCGGAGCTAACGGTCTGGGTGGGTTTACATTGTTCTCTTGACAACTGTACAGCCTTCCATCATTAATTGGTCAATGATGGAAGACTGTCAGTCATGAAATTGATACATTTATCACCGCCCATGCATATTGTCATTGTGCTGGTGGGCGGAATGCATTAACGGTCAGGGGGCCAGGCCAGGCCTCATTGAAGAGTCTAAAGGTTAGTGTACTAGTGTAGCTACAATAGATACACAGCATTAGTTAATATATACACACAAGGGCAAGGGGTTATCTTAAAGTGACAGTGTCCCAGGGAATAGTTTGCTTCATTTATTACTGTAATAACACTTGAATGATGATGTACACATTATATTTAATTGTTTTTGGGTTATTAATAATAAATTATTGTGTTTTTTTATTGCAGGGTCACGAAAATATTTGGGGGGGCGTTTGCCCTGACGCCCCAATGGACGGGCCGCCCCTGCACCTGAGTATTCTACATTTACCAAAACTGCAGCTGACAGAGAGTGCAATTTGAACACTGAGTAACACAAAGCAAATATGTGCATCAAAATGAAGTTAGATTGTTGCAGTAGATGATATGTTAATGGTCTTTGCAGAGAACATTACCCTCTTCCTCCCCCTGTGAAAGGCCCTGCTTCTGTGTCTAGCTTACACTTAAAGGGTTAACACACTGTGGTATTACCAAATGTAGTAATAAATGTATTATTTTGTATTACCATACATAAGCTTACCTACCATCTTGCTTATCATACCTCCATCAAGCTTTTCTCAGTAACTCTTGCCAACTCACATCATTCTTGCAACTAATTCATTGATGTCTTACGTGTATTAATATTTTTTGATATGTTAAGGTCTTATGACTTCTTACATGCTGCTCATCTTTCAGAATATGAAATGAAGACCACATATTACACTGGTAAGTTGCTGAAAATAATACGGACCCTCTGAACACAGCTAGTGATAGGTATAGACCATCTCTTGAATGAGGGGGGAAATCTGGTATGCTAAAAGTAGTCAGAATTTTATCCAGGTCAGGGCTGGTGGTAGGCTACAGAGTATCCAGGGAAAGGCAATTGGGCAGGACTGGTGCCAGGCATAGAAAAATAAAGAGTTAGGGGTAACTGTGCAGATCAAATCCAACATAACAAGACAAAACACCACCAATATAAAACACCCTTAACTTAGTTCCTTGTTGGACCAAGGTGTAACTGGACCATTTTGGAGAAAACCATCTTTGGTCTTGTTGTTCCCTCCAAAATCATCAAGGCCTATGGCTTCACATCAATTGCCCTTGAAAGATGTTTCCTGAGCCCACAATGATGGATGTGGCAATCTGCAGTGAAGTGATGTGGCACTCAGTGGTGACATAGTTAGATTGGTAAATCCTTACACCACATACAGTGTGTGTGTGTGTGTGTGGGGGGGGGGGGGGTATTTAATCCCCTGCTTGTATTGAACGTTTGACCACTGACAAATAAATGATCAGTCTATAATTTTAATGGTAGGTGTATTTTAACAGTGAGAGACAGAATAACAAAAAAAAAAAAAAACAAGAAAAACGCATGTCAAAAAAGTTATAAACTGATTTGCAGGTCAGTGAGGGAAATAGGTATTTGATCCCCTATCAATCAGCAAGATTTCTGGCTCCCAGGTGTCTTATATACAGGTAACGAGCTGAGATTAGGAGCACTCTATTAAAGGGAGTGCTCCTAATCTCAACATTTTACATGTATAAAAGACACCTGTCCACAGAAGTAATCAATCAGATTACAAACTCTCCATCATGGCCAAGACCAAAGGATATCAGGGACAAGATTTTACACCTATACAAGGCTGGAATAGGCTACAAGACCATCGCCAAGCAGCTTGGGGAGAAGGTGACAACAATTGGTGCAATTATTCGCAAAGGGAAGAAACGAAAAATAACTGCCAGTCTCCCTCGGCCTGATGCTCCATGCAAGATCTCACCTCGTGCTGTTTCTCATGATCATGAGAACGGTGAGGAATCAGCCCAGAACTACATGAGAGGATCTTGTTAATGATCTCAAGGCTGCTGGGACCATAGTCACCAAGAAAACAATTGGTAACACATTACGGACTGAAATTCTGCAGCTCCCGCAAGGTCCCCTTGCTCAAGAAAGCACATGTACAGGCCCGTCTGAAGTTTTCCAATGAACATCTGAATGATTCAGAGGAGTACTGGGTGAAAGTGAGACCAAAATCGAGCTCTTTGGCATCAACTCAACTCGCCTTGTTTGGAGGAGGAGGAATGCTGCCTATAACCCCAAGAACACCATCTCCACCATCAAACATGGAGGTGGAAACATTATGCTTTGAGGGTGTTTTTCTGCTAAGGGGACAGGACAACTGCACCGTATCAAAGGGACACATCAAATATTGTGTGAGAACCTCCTTCCCTCAGCCAGGGCATTGAAAATGGGTCGTGGATAGGTATTCCAGCATGACAATGACCCAAAACACACAGCCAAGGCAACAAAGGAGTGGCTCACGAAGAAGCACATTAAGGTCCTGGAGTGGCCTATCCAGTCTCCAGACCTTAATCCCATTGAAAATCTGTGGAGGGAGCTGAAGGTTCGAGTTGCCAAACGTCAGCCTCAAAACCTTAATGACTTGGGCCCTCATTCAATTGCAATTTGGCCAATTGAATAGTGCTCTAAATAAGCACATAACATATTTTTTTAAAGTTTGTAGTTAGTAAACATATATCCAAAAGCAAGGTTTTCACTAACTAAAAACTTATTTTAAAAAAATATGTTATGTGCTTATTTAGAGCACTATTCAATTGGCCAAATCGCAATTGAATGAGGACCTTGGAGAGGATCTGCAAAGAGGAGGGGGACAAAATCCCTCCTGAGATGTGTGCAAACCTGGTGGCCAACTACAAGAAATGTCTGACCTCTGTGATTGCCAACAGGGGTTTTGCCACCAAGTACTTAGACAAAGGGATCAAATACTTATTTCCACTGACCTGCAAATCAATTTATAACTTTTTTTAAATGCGTTTTTCTTGTTTTTATTTTTGTTACTCTGTCTCTCACTGTTAAAATACACGTACCATTAAAATGATAGACTGATCATTTCTTTGTCAGTGGAGAAACGTTCAAAATCAACAGGGGATCAAATCCTTTTCCCCCTCTGTATGGCTTGTTCAACTTTTGGACCTCTGGCATCTGAAGCTCCACACTGACTGATTTATGTGATGTCTTTATTCACTGAACTTTAGTTGAGTTCCTAAATTCTGTGTGCTGGCATCTTCCTGATATTAGGAGATCCCAGTGAACTGTGAACTGATTTTTCAAATAAGGAAATAATGATATTCTGCAAAACTTCTATTTTTAGATGCAACCACCAGTTAAGTCACTCTTTTTTACACTCAGCTGCCTGTCGCATTTTCAAGATACACCATGTAAGTATAGTTGACTATCCATACTACTTTTTGGCTTTAACTACAGTAGAACCAGTTAATTAAACAGAGCAATATTGCAATGATTTACTTTAACCAAGATAATCTTTTTAAATAATGACCTTACTTCATGAGCACATACTCACCTCTAGTACAGTCAATATTGACACACAATTTCTCACCTTTTGCACAAGTACTACATACAATCTAACTGCTATTCGTTTTTATGTAGTACTTCTGCAAAAGGTGAGAAATTGTGTCAATTGCTTGTAAGTTAACAAATAATAAACCTTAATTACTGTATATACCATACTTACCACTTTTTAACTGCAGTTATTGTTAGATGTAAAGCCACAAATTATGTAAGTTGTTTTAAATACATATTTCTATTTCTTTCAGTTTCATTTACTACATCTAAAGTTTTAGAAAGTACTTTTTTCATTTCTTAGAATCTCTAAATGTGCTATATATGTCAAAATAGCTTATGTATAATTATAACAGTGTGAAACCCCTAAGACCATAATATGGCATAATTTACTGTTGCACATTAGGGGCCCTATTAAATTTGCCTAGTTGTATTCCAGAAGCCGGCCAAAGTTACGGGTATTAAATTGGCTTCTTTTAGCTACCCGCAAGCGTCTGCGGGTTACAGGCTGAAAAATACAGCGTGTGCCAAAAATCAGAACTCTGACCCAGCTAAGCCTTTGATCTTTCAAGCCCAGAAATGTTACATTTGCAAATCGCTATTAAATTGCTACAATTCCCAAAATACTTGTGTTGAAACCTGTAAATAACATAATGTAGCCAAAAATCCTAGGGGTACTAGAGAGGAGCTGCAAGGGGGTTAAACTCCTCTCCATAGCACTGTAAAAGCAAATATAAACACACTACTGTATTTTAAATTACAGGGAAAGAGATGAAAGTTATTAAAATTAATAGCACAACATTCTCAAGCTCGCAAATCTGCAATGAAAAATAATTGTATTTATGTTTAATTTCCATGTTATATCAATCCCGGCAATCAATGTGTTAATGTGTTACATATAATAGAACTCGCATTGACTACTATATTATATTTACAGATTTTTTCATATTGCATTATTTCTGGAATGTGGGGTCGGGAAATGCTACGCACCAAAGAATGGTTTACAGATTTAGATTTCGGCCATGTAGTTGTGGCCTTTTCTAATTTAATCGCACTGTAACTTCTGCAAAGTTGCAGGAGTTACAGAGTGATTCAATTAGAAAAGGACATTTAGTAGGGCCCCTAGGTATGCCATTATAAACAGCCAAATACAGTATTAATGTTTCTAATTTTACCTTATGTGAAGAGTTTATTCAAACAGTGTGCATTTAATTATTCTTTGCTGCATTTGTGCAAATATGACAATTGATATTTAGTTGATCATTAGTGTGTATATATTTCACATAAAAACAATTTGTGTAGTAATATAAATAATTGAAAGTTTATCCCTGGTTTACACTTGTCTCTGCACTCGCTTCTTCATGCCCTACTTTTACTCTCTGACTATATTCTGATGCCTCCTAACACAAAACATAAAATATGCACAAATTCACTAATTTAATATGTTCACTCATAACTAACTCAGATTCCTCTTAATTAGCCTTCTCCTACATATACTCAATCATGTCCTGTAGTCTGCCAATCTCTTCCATCATCCCATCTTCCTTCACCTTCCTTCCTGGATTTTACACTGCTACATTGAAAATTTGGAAATTCTGTATTTATTATGCAAAACTCTCACTTAGTTTCCATAGCTTTATATACTTATATATTAGAAGAAATGTAGCAGCTAGTCTCAGTAACATCTGCAAGACTTTTATTAAATTTAAAGCCTGTAGCGGCATCGGCACACCCGCAAAGGCGGCAGACTTGAAATTCGGCTGCGTTACAGAGCTATTGAATTGAACCATGCCGCGAGTTACAGGACGTAGACGCAAACCCGTAAACCATTCTTGTGAACGTTGGATGTGCAGCTGTGAACATGATCAATTATTTAAACCCGTAGATATGGGTTTAGAAGGAGCCAATGGCAAATGAGATCGTCATCACGACGCCACTGAAAAATGGAGGTTAGATTTCAAAGTCTTATGGGTCCCAATTATGAGTTTCGATCGGACCCGCATTCCAGAAATAATTACTTAGAAAATCACAAGGGGACCAGGGTAACATAAACCACACTAATCTACTCTAACACATCAGGAGGGGCTGCAAAAACACATGGAGGCTGTGCAGAGGCACGTGGATCAACAGCCAACTCACCTCATTCAGGGGTAATCTCCGCTATACCTATTATGTGGTGGAGTTGAAAGAGCTTGTGTATCTGAATGAAGCTGTGAGCTATACCATGTAGGACCAGTGTAGGTGGGCATGTCATAGCAGAAAGGTCAGACAAATCACAGTCCACTAGAAAAGGAACTGGCAACCCACTCCAGTATCACCTGTCATATTGTTAGCAAGCTCTCAGGGAATGTTGATACTCCACAATATCACAAATTGAGCTTGCATGTGTATTAGCCCTTTATTTTGATTATATATGAGATATATTATTATATTCTATCTAATGCTATTATGACTATTATTATTGTTATATCTATTGATCTATTGCATAGTAACTAGGGCTCATTAGTTTACATATATAGGAATGTGACACAAATGTGATGTATGTGGATGTCCCATAACCCAACCATTGAAAACACACTGACACGTTTAGAACAGTATAAGAACGCTTTATTTCATACACAGAGCACAATCAGAAATGCTCAAGACTGTGCATTAATATCATAGGTGTGGTGTGGGTGGATCCCAGGAGAGCAAGAGGCTTGTGGTAAAAAGGGGATACCTACAGACGCAGACGGTAATGTGATAGTCTAGACCAGGGGTGGGCATGCCAGGATTTGATTATATCCCTGCTACATACAGGTGAGTGAATTGTTTCTTCAGTCGTCCTGATTGACTCACCCGTGCACAGAAATGATATCCGCAATTACAGGCCTGTGTGGGTCTCACCAGGACCAGACTTGGACAGCCCTGGTCTAGTATAAGCATGATGCATAGCACCTACAAGCGGTCACATGTGGTCACTACACCACTGCAACTGGAATCTGATGAAAAAAAGGATCATTACGAATCACTCCATTTAACTGAAGAAAACATAAATGTGCATAGCACTTACAACTTGTCTAGATCTGCTCAATGAAACAGATGATTCAACCTCTGGACTGTGTAATCCAATCCAGTTTCACATATACAGTATAGTGACAAAACAAAAATCTATAAAAAGTGGTCAACTAAAAAAAGGCGGAGGATTAAAAAAAACGAATCAACATGCATGTACAGTATAATGCTAAATACTGTAACTGTAACAATATACCAACTCACCTGATTCCCATCTGCAAGCATTACTGACTATTAGCAAGGTCTCTGGATAATCAGAAATATGGTTGATAACCCATTAATACGGAGAGGACATAAAGGTCAGCAGCCAGATTCACTGTTACTTACCTCAGACCCAGGGATCTGTTCTCAGACCGATATTGAGGTCAGGATCACATGCTTCACTAGTGCATATATTAATGCTGGCTGTCATTAACATGCCATTGTGAGACTTTGCAAGTCCACCGCCATAGCGGTATTAGTCTACATTTTAGCTAACAACAATCCTGTTTTAGATATCTGGCTATATGATAGCTTTAAGATTGTGAGAGCTACATGTTAAAGGAGGCTGTCATTGAAGGAATGTCTACCTGAGAGGCACTGTGAAACCTTACACTTCATACATTGCCTTCACAATGCTTGCAGAGGCAGAAGATGCCTTCATGAATTGTACCTAAAACGAAAAAGGAACAAAAAAATGAAAAAACCTACAAAATAAGGCCTTCAAAAAAGATAGGGATGGCACATTACCACCCCATGATTGGCATCATCTGTCCCCTGAAGACAGTCCACCTGCTGATGGATGAGGGCCAGCATCTCCGCCTGTGCAGCCTGGTCTGATGTTGGGGAGGGATGTCCCTGGGCCATGGCGTAGTGAGGAGGTGGTGGTGTGGGAGTGGGGAGGGTCTGGGGCCCGGCTAGAGGGTCTTGCAGTGTTGGAGGTGGTGTGGTTGGGCCCGGTGGTGGTGGTGGCGGCCAGTTCAGCGCACTGCTGTGGGGGTAGGAGGTGGTGGCTGGCTTGGGTCATCACTCCAGTTGAAGGGCCCTGGTGACAGCCTCAGTCTCTGGGGGGATAGTGGGGTTGAATCCCGGCGGTGTGGCCAGAGGGCCGTTTGCTAACCCCACCAGCCATATGAAATCCTCCTCCTCCGAACCAGGGCCCTCAAAAAAAACAAAATAAACCAAATGAGCTGCTTCAAAATAAAGTTTAGAAGATATCAAAACACATTATCAAAACACATTAAAACATGAGGATGTTTTAAAGTTGTAAATTATTTTGTATAAATATAGTTGCAGCACGGCCAAATGAAATGGGGAAAATCTGTATTCATTGCCTGTAAATTGAGAAACGTTTACGATATATCCCACAGTTGCCCCCTTTGGTTTACAATTTGTGCAAGGCATAAGACCACACTCATATATTTACTTTAAAGTTAGTTTTTTTCTTTCAGTTTCAGTTATTACTAAAAAATTACTAGCTATATGCAAATTATCTAACAATGTAACATAAGTTTACAAGGTTATATTTACAAACTAGCAAATAGTGGCTGTTGATATTAGTTTATATATTGTTATCTATCAGTGCACTTAAACTAAAATACAATGTTATGTATATTCAGAAAAACAAACATATTCAATACATTTTGTTCTTAAACAATGACAAATAAACCTTGATGGATAACTGTAAGGAGTGACTTGTGAGTCCTGACAAGAAATACAGGACACTGTGACATTTCATCGTTAATAGAGGCATGGCAAAAATGTATTATAAATTATGTTGAGATATAATTACCATGGAAGATGTGACTTGTCATAATAGGATACAGGAGTAGTCAGTAGGCAGCGAGAGTGATCAAGGTTATGGTTCAAAAGTTGGGACAGGCTTATAAGAGTAAAGTCGGTTGAGATTAGAGAGTCAAGTGTCAAGCATGGATGTCCAGTCCAACACTATGAGCAGACAGTTGTGTAACCATGGTGAAAAAGTTAGACTTGGTTAAAGCATAGAGTCAGAAAATCAAAGCCCAAAGGCATGTAACTTCAGAGGGTTAGAATAGTTTGGTATTAAACTGAATTCAAAACTGCTGCAACTTAGTGGTTTACTTAAAGGCATGTTTACATTTCCTGTATTATAAATGCATCTGATAGAAGAGAGTCAGTAGTGTATGAAACATGTTTTGCATGAAAAAATACTCTAAAGTTTGCTAAATCTCTTGAGTTTGCTTGAATAGTTTTTTTTTTAGAGCTAACATCCCTGGAAAACCCTGGAAAAATTTGCAGAAAATGCATAATTCATTTTGGGCAATCACAAGCAGCTAATACATTGTTTCAGCTTGTGATGGCAGTTTGTGTAGCAAGGAATCATGGAATGTGTAGTCCCCTGCACAAGGAAACAAGGAGTAGCCCAGACATTGCTATGTTGATCTCTACATTGTACTGTGGTTGACTTGAAGGTTAGTAAAGGGTTAAAACCTGTACCCAAATCCAGTGTTTCTGTTGGTAAGTACAAAGTACCGATGTAAGCAGCTCTGAGAGTAGGAGGGGTGGAAAACAAATTGTATTTTTAAATAAAATAAATTTGTATGTGTATAGAATGAATCAATGTTGTGTGTGTTTCTGATAGAAGCAGTATGTGTTAGATTAGAAAACAGGGAAACTTAGAAATACCTTTAAAGGACCTTTAAAGAACCACCATGATCAAATGTTTTCTATATGTTCTTTTGTAAATTTTATTGTAGTAGTTTCTTTGAGGAGTCTCCAGATGCTGCTCTGAAACACTTGCGAAACCGAATGCAGTTAACCTAACCTGACACAATACCAGAAAAAAAAAACATAGTGATATTATACATTTGGAAAATTATATGATGATTTCAGTACCAAATAAATATATACAGAAAATCATCTTGTGCACTGGATATCTCTCAACAGTAATGATAACAACTATATCTAGCCCAAAGGTATATCAAATGACCAATAGATGTTCAAAAACAGCTTTTATCTAATTCTATCCCTTTTTTAAACATTCAAAAGGATAGAAAAAATACCATATCTTATCTTGGCATATGACAGACAAATTATGTTATAGGTATTGTGTTTTAGAAAACAAATAGTGACCTGAATGCTGAGCTTGTTGTACAATATAATATAAATTAATTTACCAGAGAGCATCTTAAAGGGCCATTTACTGTGAGTGCTCTTCATGGTTTGAAAGAGCACAAAATGGTATGTTAAAATAATCTATTAATAATTACACTGTACACTATATACACTATAATTACACTAATAACAGTTAAAAAATGTATATGTTTAAGTCTGTTTACAAACAAACTTTGTGCTGCCAACTGGCAGTCCATGACCTTGTGAGGAAAGAGATTGATTGCATTCCTAAATTCAGGGAAAACTGCCCTCAAAAGTTACCCATACCTGGCCTATTTCAGTGTTTCCAACATTCCATGATCTGCACAGATTGAACTGATGAGGGTTAACACTGTTTACCCTTTTGCTCACTACACGGAGCAGAAGCTACATGTCTGGGAGTGGGCAGTCAGTGACATGTGTAAATATAGATTTTCCTTTATTAGTTACATAGGTACATAATAATTTAGGTTGAAAAAAGACTTTAGTCCATCAAGTTCAACCTTTTTATATCTCCTCTGATCTACAATACACAGATTTATTGTTAATTGATCCAGAGGAAGGCAAACAGAAAAAAAAAAACAGAGAAACTTTGCCAATTGTCTCAACAGGGAAAAAATATAAAATTCCTTCCTGACTCCAGATACTGGTGATCGGATTTATCCCTGGATCAATACTCCCTCTCTATTTATCCAGGATAGCCCTTAATGCCCTTTTTATTTAAAAACATATCCAATCCCTTTTTAAAGTTATCTATCAAATCCGCTGTCACCACTTCCTTTGGTAGAGAATTCCATAGATTAACAACCCTTACTGTGAATAACCCTTTTCTCTCTTTAAGGTGAAATCTTTTTACTTCTAATCTCAAAGGATGTCCCCTTGTCAGTTGAAAACCTCTTGACACCAAAATTTCCCTTGACAAAGCCTTGTATTGACCCTGGATATATTTATATAAGGTAATCATATCCCCTCGTAGACGCCTTTTTTCTAAAGTAAACAAGTTTAATTTTGTTAGTCTTTCTTCATAACTTAGCAGCTCCATACCATTTATTAGCTTTGTGGCCCTTCTCTGTACTTTTTCCAGCTCAAAAAATGTCCTTTTTATGTAGTGGTGCCCAAAATTGTACTCCATATTCCAAATGAGGACGTACTAGGGATTTGTATAATGGGAGAATTATATTTACTTTCCTTGCTTTTATACCCTTCTTAATACATGCTAATATTTTACTTGCTTTTGTAGATGCTGCTTGGCATTGAGCACTGTTACCTAGGCGGTTGTCCACAAGTACCCCCAAATCCCTTTCATTATCTGATACCCCTAGATTTGCTCCATTAAGATTATAAATTGCATGGCTATTTTTCCTTTCCAGATGCATAACTATACATTTATTCATATTAAATCTCATCTGCCACTTAGATGCCCATTCCTCTAATTTATGCATATCCCTTTGGAGGGAAAGTACACCATTTTCTGATTTAATTACCTTGCACAACTTTGTGTCATCAGCAAAAATGGAGACACCACACTCCAATCCCACTTCCAAGTCATTAATAAATATGTTAAAAAAGAGGGGGGCTAATATTGAGCCCTGAAGAACCCCACTTACCACATTAGTCCAATTGGAGTATTGAATCCTCAGAGAAAAATGTACATATTTTAAAAATTCAAAAAGTATTTCAACAAGACTAGGAGATTTTTACTGTGATGTGGTCCAAATTGTGCTTAATTTAGTGGCCCTTTAAGATGTGAGGTACCTAATTTTTTTTATATATATCCCTTTCTATTATAATATAAGACATACATAATACAACATACATAATAGCATAACATATGTGGTCTTAAAAATATTCCAATCTTACAGTTAAACAGTTACGCTTTTAAAACATCAACATTCATTCATACCACATCCGCACAATTATTCTTTAGTTTAACCTTTAGATGAAGCTGGAAAAAAATAGATATATTATATTTAGGGAGGAGAAAAAGTCCATATATAATTATATTAAATTTTGTTGTAACCTGTCCCAAATAACCTATTTACTTTTAGTTTGTGATGTTAATCCGGTTGACATAAACTGTCTTTCCAATTCCCTACAGCGATCTAACTTGCATAATATATATTTTTATTTATATTATTTATATATTTATTTATAATTTATTTATTATATATTTTTTTGTTTCTATTTTGAAACAATGCACTGTTTGACAATCGTGAAAAGCTGAATCATAAAAGCTATTTCAAATTTGGTGAATTTGTCTAAAAAAATATGCACTATTCCACTGTAAGAAGCTGGTGTAACTGACCTTCCTAGTACCTCCAAAACATATTCAAAACACTTTAACCAAAGTGGTTTAATGCCAGGACAGTCCCACCATATGTGGAAATGATTGGCACTATGTCTGCATCCTCTCCAACATAATTTGTCCTCAGTCTTATGAGTAATCTGATATAATTTTGCAGGTACCACGTACCTTTATTGATTGTTTTAAAGTAAGTTTCCCTTTGAGCAGAGTTTTAAATAATTGTATTGGTGTTATTTAAAGCTTTTGCCCAATTAGAGGGAGATATCAATCTACCCAAATCCATCTCCCATGATTTCATACCATAAGGTTGATCCTTATCCAATTCTAATGAAATGATATTATACATTTTCGAAATCATGTGAGTAAGATCAGGCTTTATTATATTTAATTCCAAACTGTGGCCCTCATTCAATTGCAATTTGGCCAATTGAATAGGGGTCTAAATAAGCACATAACATATTTTTTTAAAGAAGTTTTTAATTAGTAAACATCTATCCAAAAGGAAGGTTTTCACTAACTAAAAACTTATTTAAAAAAAATATGTTATGTGCTTATTTAGAGCACTATTCAATTGGCCAGATCGCAATTAAATGAGGGCCTGTTAATTTTATCCAAAAACTTTCCACTAGATCTTAAAGAGTTAATAGCATACCTCATTTGTTCGACAATTAACCAATGTTGTTTTTGAATTCCAAACTTTTCTTTTATTTGGGTAAAGTTTGCTAATTCCTTTTCAATATACAAATCTATTATAATTACTATTCCTTTCTCGCTCCAACTTTTAGACCATGATATATTGAAATAATTAGCCAACATTTCAAGCGGTGTAATACTACTTAAAAAAGGAAGTACAGTGGATATAAAAAGTCTACACACCCCTGTTAAAATGTCAGGTTTCTGTGCTGTAAACAAATGAGACAAAGATAAATAATTTCAGAACTTTTTCCACTTTTAATGTGACCTATAAACTGTACAACTCAATTGAAAAACAAACTGAAATCTTTTAGGTGGAGGGAAGAAAAATAAAAAATAAAAATAATGTGGTTGCATAAGTCTGCACACCCTCTTATAACTGGGGATGTAGCTCTGTTCAGAATTAAGCAATCATATTCCAAATCGTGTTAAATAGGAGTCAGCATACACCTGCCATCATTTAAAGTGCCTCTGATTAAGCCCAAATAAAGTTCAGCTGCTCTAGTTGGTCTTTCCTGAAATTTTCTTATTCGCATCCCACAGCAAAAGCCATGGTCAACAGAGAGCTTCCAAAGCATCAGAGGGATCTCATTGTTAAAAGGTATCAGTAAGGAGAAGGGTACAAAAGAATTTCCAAGGCATTAGATATACCATGGAACACAGTGAAGACATCATCAAGTGGAGAAAATATGGCACAACAATGACATTACCAAGAACTGGAGACAAGAAGAAAACTGGTCTGGGAGGCTACCAAGAGGCCTACAGCTACATTAAAGGAGCTGCAGGAATATCTGGCAAGTACTGACTGTGTGGTACATGTGACAACAATCTCCCGTATTCTTCATATGTCTGGGCTATGGGGTAGAGTGGTAAGATGAAAGCCTTTCTTACGAAGAAAAACATCCAAGCCAGGCTACATTTTGAAAAAACACATCTGAAGTTTCCCAAAAGCATGTGGGAAAAGGTGTTATGGTCTGATGAAACCAAGGTTGAACTTTTTGGCCATAATTCCAAAAGATATGTTTGGTGCAAAAACAACACTGCACATCACCAAAAGAACACCATAGCCACAGTGAAGCATGGTGGTGGCAGCATCATGCTTTGGGGCTGTTTTTCTTCAGGTGGAACTGGGGTCTTAGTTAAGATAGAGGAAATTATGAACAGTTCCAAATACCAGTCAATATTGGCACAAAACCTTCAGGCTTCTGCTAGAAAGCTGAACATGAAGAGGAACTTCATCTTCCAGCATGACAACGACCCAAAGCATCCAAATCAACAAAGGAATGGCTTCAGCAGAAGAGGATTAAAGTTTTGGAATGGCCCAGCCAGAGCCCAGACCTGAATCCAATTGAAAATCTGTGGGGTGATCTGAAGAGGGCTGTGCACAGGAGATGTCCTCGCAATCTGACAGATTTTGAGTGTTTTTGCAAAGAAGAATGGGCAAATCTTGCCAAGTCAAAATGTGCCATGCTGATAGACTCATAACCAAAAAGACTGAGTGCTGTAATAAAATCAAAAGGTGCTTCAACAAAGTACGGAATTAGTTTAAGGGTGTGCATACTTATGCAACCATATTATTTTATTTTTATATTTTTTCTTCCCTTTACCTAAAAGATTTCAGTTTGTTTTTCAATTGAGTGGTAGTTTATAGGTCACATTAGGTGGAAAAAGTTCTGAAATGATTTATCTTTGTCTCATATTTTTACAGCACAGAAACCTGACATTTTAACAGGAGTGTGTAGACTTTTTATATCCACTGTAATTTATATTTATTATTTAGATTTTTTCCAGGATCTCAAGATATTCTTAACTATATAATTTTCTTCAGTTATATATCCAGAAGGGTAATTATGAACATAAATTAAAGCTCTTAACTCTTCATTTTTAACTGCTGATTCCTCTATTTGGTACCATGGATAATTAACTTGAGGGTATAACCATTTTAAAGCGTGCGTCAATAATACTGCATCCTGATACACTCTTAACAATGGGTATGAAATCCCTCCTTGGCTAAACATTCTAGCCATATATTCTCTTTTCAATTTAATATGCTTTTTTAGGTGAATGAATTTATCAATGGTACTTTGTATCTTTGTAACCCAATATGAGGGTAATTTACATGGAATGCATCTAAAAACATAATTGACACTCGAAAGTATAACCATTTTAATGTTTGAAATTCTACCTGAAAAGGACACTTTTAGTTCCTTCCAGCTATCTAATATTTCCTGAATTTTATGGAACAAATTCTTGCAATTATCCAAAATAATTTTATTTATTTCTCCCTTAAAAGTAATTCCTAAGTGTTTTATAGTATTAGTTTCCCATTTAAACTTAAATTGCTCCTGCAACCATTTTTTATTTTTGTGAGATATTAAAGGTCATAATTTCTGTTTTTTGGGGATTCAGTTTGTAATTAGACACTCGATTAAATTCCAATTATTCTCATCACACATGGCAATGAGACCATTGGTCGTGATAAGGTCAATACTGTCAATACAGTCGTCTGCGAACATAGTAATCTTATGAGAGGTGAGGTACCTCATTACTAATTACTATAACAAAGAAGAACTACAAATGTTTTGTTAGTTACATAGTTACGTAATGGTTGTGGATCTTTGCGATGTTGGGAACATTTGCGATGTTGGTCACGCATTTGTGGCCCTTGCAAAGCGAGGGATGCAACTGCAAGCCTTGTGAAGCGAGCAGTTGAGGCACTTGACTGCAAGGCCCGTCTGACTTTTAGGCTGCAATGAGCGCCAAAGGTGCTCATTGCAGGGCTCGGGATGAGCACCGCAGGCGCTCATCGCGAGGCCAGCGGGAGTTAGGCTGCAATAAAATTCAGTTGTAACTAAACCCATTAACAAGATAGTAATTAAACAGTGATGCTATTAAACAATATTACCTGGTAATATGGGCCACATGCCCTGCCAAATGCTTTTTATCCTGGGGTACCTCACCTAGGTCACCCCCTGCCACAATCTCAGTATGTTGGGCAAATATTCTACCTGCCTCACTTTGCTCTTGAGGAAAAGTAATTCCAATCACAATGCCTCCCAAAGTGGGAACTCAACTTCCTCCATGTGATCCCTGATAAAGAGCTCCTTCTGTTTTGAAGAGACTTTTCACACCTCACTTTCTATCTGCTGCTTGGGAGCATTAGCACCAACTGCACTACTTCCCTTCTGCTGGGGAGCACCATCTGTTGGTAGGAGAGCTGGCATCTCGCACTCCACAGCCTTCCATTGCTGTGGAGTGCGGCATCACCTAGGCCACCTTCCTTCTGCCGCTGGTGAGCACCTTCATCCTCTATGCCTCTTGCCATAAAATCCTGCTGCAGCTGAGCAGTTATAGTGTCAACTACATATGTTCTCCTCTGCCACTTGTCAAGGGTTCCTTTCCAGACCACGCCAGCTGTTGCAGACAGCAGAATGTTGGTAGCTGTTCATCTAATCAGACAGAGCATGTAAATCCTAGAATCCAGGAAAGGAATGTATTTCCATCACTTAATTATGTCTTAACCAGAAGGTCTCTTTATTGAACAGGCATTACAGCGCTATTAAATTCCACCATGCTGCAAGTTAAGGGCCAGAGATGCAAGCCCATAAACCATGTGCTGTCGTGAACATGATCAATTAGTCAAACCCATAGTTATGGGTTTTGATGGGGCCAGTGGCAAATGAGATCGTCATCATTACGTCACTGAAAAATGGAGGTTAGATTTCAAAGCCTTATGGGTTTCAATTATTAGTTTGGATCAGACCCGCATTCCAGAAATAATGAAATATTAAAATAAATCAGTGAATATGATATTTAAGTCCATGCAAGATCCATTATATGTATTAACACATTGATTGCCGGGATCGATATAACACAGAAATGTAACTTTACAAAAAATATTTTATATTGCAGATTTGCAAACTTGAGAATGTTGTGCTATTAATTTTAATACCTAACATTACTTTCCCTTTAATTATAAGTACAGTAGTGTGTGTATATTTGCATTTACAGTGCTATGGATAGGACTTTGGCTTGAACGCCAGTGAATTTGTTGCGGACGTGGAGTGCAGTTTTCGACAACCCATAGGGTTTTTTCTCCCTTACCCCGCAAGTCGTTGGCGGGTTGCTTTACGCAACCAATTTAATAGCTGCAAGTCTTACGGGCTACGTTACGGGCTATGGTTTTACACGTTATGGGAATTTAATAGGGCTGTAGATCAGAAGGCCAAGTTAACCTAATTACTCAGAACTGTTCATCATCCACAAGAGATAATAAACTGTCCCATTGTTAAAAAAAGTAGTTGAGGCATTGTACTACAACTGGCTATGCATTTTACTAGCAGCTTTTCTCTACAATAAATAATTCCAAAAATATTTTTAAACTTTTGTTATTTTTAATATCTGAGAGATACATTGCCTCCAAAAGTCTTGGGGCCTCATTCTATTAGCGGCCGTAAATCGGCCGTAAGGCTGCGATTCCTTGCGGGGGTTCAGTTAACTCGCGATTGTATTATACGGCCCCGCAAGGATCTCCTTTTACGGCCGGCCGCATATCTTGGAACCGGCCGTAATCTCAGAAATATAAAAACTCAAAAATAAATTCAAGCCTGCACTGTACAGCTCTGTAAATGCTAGGGATCATATTGGGGGACATGAGGATTAAAAGGAACCCACTCTCAAGCTTGCACATCAGCCAAAACCCAAGTTCAAATTAACTGTTTATTTTCCGGCTGCGGCGTGGGCGTGTCTGAGGTGCTCCAAGCACTCTGGACTTTTTACATGGATATTTTACGGATATTAAAAATAAAATATTTTACGGATTTGAGTATAGGATAATTATGTGCTATTTTTTCTAACACCTAAAATCCCTTTATAGTCTTCTCAAAGTACAGGATGGCTTTATTTGAGCTATTTTATGTGCTTAATTGGTGCTAGCGGGACCTCTTTCCTGCAAGTAAGCAGCGGCTCGTTTTTAGCCTTGCAGAGAGGTTTCCCGGAGCAATTGAATTGCAAAACTCTTGCGGCCGTTTTAGATCAAAGGCTTTCCTCTGGCGCGAGCGGCCGCAAGAGATAGCAAGGCACCGGCCGCAAGCCTGCCGGAGCCTCCGGCCGTAAGGGAATAGAATAGCCGAATAGCTTGCGGCCGGTCCTTGCGGCCCCGCAACGGCTGCGGCCGCTAATAGAATGAGGCCCTTGGACAATATTACACTGCCACCAGAAATTAAAATGAGAACCTCTTTTCTTGCAATCCTTCCAACATTCCTCAGAATTCTTAGAATCAAGTTTATTCAATGTGGCCGGCACCCAATGCCATCTTTGAATTAACTTAAAATAAAGCTCTCTATAAGTTTATTATTATTATTATTATTATTATTTATTTATAACACGCCAACATATTGCGTAATGCTGTACATAAGATAAGTTCCAGGCAAAGGTAAATACAAATCAACACATAGCAAAACAAGGAGGGCCCTGTCTTTGATCCTCAAATCCAGTGTCCATGGAGCTTTCCCTAAAGCACCCTGCAGGATTGAAACTAGCAGATTTACAAACTAAAGGTATTGTGCGTGGTAAAGTAGGGAGCGAGAGGTGCTGAGTGTGTTAGGGTGGAAGGTATTACGCTTCTTTAAAGAGATGCGTTTTTAGTGAGGTTTTGAATGTTTTGGGGCAGGAGGATAGTCTGGTGGAGCGAGGCAAGGAGTTCCAGAGAATAGGGGCATCACGAGAAAAGTCCTGAAGGCGAGAGTGAGAGGAGGTGACAAGAGTTGTAGAAAGAAGAAGGCCATTAGCAGAACGAAGAGAGCAAAGATGTATGGGGGTGCGCTATTGTTGAGGGCTTTGTAAGTCAGGGTCATAGTTTTAAATTTTGTTCTGGAGGCTAAGGGAAGCCAGTGGAGTGATTGACAGAGAGGTGATGCCGTCACTGAACGTTGTGTACGGAAGATGAGTCTAGCAGAGGCGTTCATTATGGATTGAAGTGGGGATAGTCGGGTGGTGGGTAGGCCAGCAAGAAGCGAGTTGCAGAAATCAAGTCGAGTGATGATGAGAGAGTGTCTTAGCATGTTATTTTTTTCTTGTGTAAGATAGTGGCGAATTTTTTAAATATTTTTTTTAGATGGAGAAGGCAAGATTTTGTTAGTGACTGTATGTGAGGGATGAAAGACAGAGCGGGGTCCAGTAGTACTCCAAGCCAACATGCTTGGAAGGTGGCAGTGATGATATCGTTGTTGACAGTGAGAGAGATGTGAGGAATTGACACTGTGGTAGAGTGAGGGATGATTAGGAGTTCAGTCTTAGACATGTTGAGTTTGAGATGGTGGGTGGACTTTCAAGAGGGTATAATAGAAAGGCAGTTGGAGAGGTGTGTTAGAAGAGAGGGGGATAGATCTGGTGACGAGAGGTAGATTTGTGTGTCATCTGCATAGAGATGATACTGAAGCCCAAAAGAGTTTATTAGGGTACCAAGTGAGGATGGGTAGATGGAGAAGATGATGGGGCCTAGAACTGAACCTTGGGGTATGCCAACAGACAGGCGGTGAGTAGAAGAAGAGGTGTCAGAGAAGGAGATACTGAATGATCGATTTTGTATGTATGATGAGAACCATAAGATGAGCATTAAGAGGTTTTCTTAATTAATCAAAAAGCTTTAAACCAATCTTCTATCGACCATGACTTTTCCATATCATTTTCCCAAATAATCATCCTGTTGGTCTTATTGTTTTCATTAGTTGTTTTTAGAATATTGCTACATATTTGATATAGTATGTTTATCTGTATTTTCCAATATTAGCTGTTCTAAGAGGGAGTAATCTCTGCAGTTATCTAATTGGAAACCCAACCTTTTCAGTTCAGTTTTAATCGAAAAATCATCTAACCAGGTTATCCCCAGATCTTGACAATCATATAGGACAGTTTGAGACAAGACAAATGTTTTATTCCTAAAGAAGTCCCCTGTTGTTTTATATCTGCATATGTTCCATTTTATTGTTGAGTATTCTGGATTGTAATATTGGAGGATATCTATAGGAGTCAAAAGAGAGGAGTATTTATTTACTCCATTTAATTTTATCTTTCTTATTGTACCAACATTTTAATAAAGACAAAATCCCAAACGGTATATTAACTAATTGGTAATTATTTAAATTTGGAAGCCAAAGTAGGAGATTAACAGGAATATCCCCAAATAGTTCTTTCTCCAGTATAAGCCATTTGATTTGATTTTGAGCTAAGTCCAGCGAGGTATATGATTAATCATTATGGATTTTTTTTAAATCGACAGGGAAGCTAAGCCGCCTTTTTCTTATTTTCTTTTGGTTATTTTCAAACATACCCTTGGTTTCCTGTCACTATTCATAAAATTATTCAATAGTCTATGAAACCTGTTCAATAAGTATCTGGGAATACTCTGAGGAATGCATCTCAAAATATAGGATATCTTAGGTATTATCATCATTTTAATTAGGGATATCCTACCAGACCATGACATTTGCATTGGTTTCATTCTGTAAGTAATCCCCTTACATGGTCATATATTATTTTAAGATTATGTGTTAATATATTTTTAACTGATGGGGAAAAAATTATTCCCAGATGTTTTATTTGATTATTGTTCCAATTAAAATGATATAATTGTCTGGTGTTTTCAACTTGCCTTGACTGTAATCCACAAAAGAGTATTTGGTATTATTAACGATAGTTTACTATATACATTTAATAGTCCATAAAGATCCAAAGATTTTTCAGGATCAGTTAAAGTAAGGACAACATCATCCGCAAACAGCATTATTTTATTTTGTTTGTTCTCAACATTAATTCACCTAATATTAATGTTAGATCTTATTAACTCCACTAAAGGTTCCATTGTCAAAATGAATATTAAAGGTGACAATGGGCAACCTTGCCTTGTTCCATTTGTGATGTAATTTTTTTGTTGTTTTAAAGCCATAGCCCGAGAAAAAGGCTTTGGAATTATTATATAAGGCCATAATGGCTTTTGTCCCAAAATCATCAAGCCCGTACATGTGCAATACTGATTCAATAAAACCCCAGTTTACTCTATCAAAAGCTATCTCGGCATCCAATGATAATGCCAAGAAGGGAATATTTTTTCTAATAGAGTAAGTGATCAAGTCTATCAGTCTCCTCATATTATCTGAGCCTTGTCTATTGTTGACAAATCCCATCTGGCCAAAATTAATCAATTTAGGAATCATTTTATTTAATCTAGTTGCCAGGACTTCTGCGTATAACTTGGTATCAACATTTAACAAGGATATAGGTCTATAGTTTTTATATTGTTCAGGGTCTTTATCCTGTTTCAAAATATTGATAATACGGGCTTCTCTATTTCTGAAGGCATACTACCAGAGTCTTTAATTTCATTGAACATACTGCACATGTAAGGGCTCAATTCTGAACTAAACGTCTTATTGTAAACATCTTCATTAAAAACCCCAAATAATATCACTCTATAATCCAAACTTGTGATTATTATACATGTCACAGGTGAAAAATAATACAGACTCTTCATGTCTGTTCTTGACAGTCAAAATTATTAATTTCAATGTAAATGCAAAACAAAAAACAAAAGGAAAGGGAGAAAGAGGAAAAACAAAAGGAATAAGATAATATTGTTATCATCCTTTCCCTTCCCCCCCCCTCTCTCCTCTCCTCTCTTCTTCCCTTCTCTCCCCCTTTCTCCTTTTCTCTTCTCTCCCATTTTCTCTCTCCCCCTTTTCCCTCTCTATCCTTTTCCATTGCTTCTTATCCCTTTCTTATCCTCTACCCTAAACAACCACTGGTTTGACTTTTTTAGTGATTATCTGCCATTTTTGCTTTTTCAAAATAAGATTAGGAGATTTCCCTTTTCTGCATGGTACTATCATAACTGATGTTCCAATTTTTTTATAATTGTTCTCCTTCTTCTATTGATTTATTGGAATGCCAGTTGGAGTCTTTGATAATAAGTAATCGAAAACGGAAGACCCATTTGTAAGTAATGATTTCTCTTCTCAAAGCAGAAGTTATATTTACAAGATATTTAATTTGTTATGAGAGCCTAATTCCAACACCACAGAAGCAAACGTCTTTTTATTTTTGACTACAGTCACCATCTGCAGAGATCTTGGATGCCCAGAAAATAAAATATGTCACTGTATCCACTTCTTCCCCCATCTATTTGCTTGGAACTGAGATTGCCATTTGCCATGATCTTAGTCTTTTAATGTTGAGCAGCATGCCAACTTTTGCACTCTCTTCTTTTACCCTCATCAATCGGTCCTTTACTTCCTCCTCACTTTGAGCCATCAAAGTAGTATCATCAGTATAAAGTAGTATCATATATGAGGTTGTTGATATTTCTTCCAGCAATATTGATTCTGGCTTTGGATTCAAGCTGTCCGGCCTTACGCATGATGTATTCTGCATATAAGTTGAATAAATAAGGTGACAATATACAGCCTTGTCGCACTATTCTGTTGTCCCATGTTCGGTTCTGACAGTGGCTTCTTGGTCCACATACAGATTCTTCTGCAGAAGTTTGAGATGATCTGGTATTCCCAACTCTTTAAGAACATGCCACATTCTGTTATGATCCACACAGTCAATGACTTTAAAATAGTCTATGAAGCAGCAGTAAATGCTTTTCTGGAACTTTCTTGCTTTCTCTTTTATCCATTGGACACTGGCAATTTTAACTCTTGTGCCTCTTCCTCTGCACATCTGGTAGTTCTCGGGCCATATATTGTTGGAGTCGATATTGTAGAGTCTTAAGCATTAACTTGTTGGCATGTGAAATGAGTGTAATTGTTCGATAATTGGAGCACTCCTTGGCACTGTCTTTTTTTGGGCATTGTAATTTCGACTGACCTTTATCAGTCTATTGGCCAAGGTTGAGTTTTGCAAATGTGTTGGTATCAGGCAAGCAACTTTTTCACAGCATAATCTTGTAGAATTTTGAATAGTTGCATTGGGATTACATCAGCTCCTGTAGTCTTTTTATCAGCAAGACATCATAGGGCCCATCTGACTTCACTCTCCAAGATGTCTGGCTCAATCTCATTTCACAAACTATTGAGGTCATCACTGCTGTTAAGATCCTTCCTGTATAGATCTTCAGTGTATTCCTGTCACCTCTTCTTTATCTGATCTTCTTCTGTTAAGTCCCTGCCATTTTTCTTTTACCGTGCCCCAATTTTCTTGAAGAGATCTTTTGATTTACCTATTCTGTTATCTTCTTCAGTCTCTTTATATCACTCTTTGTAGAATGTCTCCTTGTCTCTTCTTGCTATACTCTGGAATTCTGCATTCAGTTGGACAATTATTTTCTTATCGCCACTACCTTTCCCTTTTTCTTTCTTTCCTGGGCTAATTTCAAAGCCTCATCAGATAGCCAGTTTGTCTTCTTACTTTTCTTTCTTTTAGGGATATGCATTTGGATAATGTTGCAAACTTCAGTCCAAAGTTCTTCAGGCATTCTATCTTCCATGTCTAGTCCCTTAAATCTATTATTTACTTCCACTGAATATTCACATAGGATATTATTTGTTTTGTATATACTTGGTCTGATAATTTTCCCTCTTTTCTTCAGTTTAATTCTGAACTTTGCAATAAGAAGCTCATGGTCTGAGCAGCGGTCAGCTCCATGTCTTGTTTTTGCTGATTGTATAGAGCTCCTCCATCTTTGGCTGCAAAGTATATAGTCAATCGGATTTCTATGTTGCCATCTGGTGTCCATGTGAAGAGTTGTCTCGGATGCTGTTGGAAAAGGGTGTTTGCTACAACCAGAGAATTATCTTGACGGAATTCTACTAATCTCTGACCTGCCTCATTTTGTACTCCAAGGCCAACCTTGCCAGTTATTCCAGGTGTCTTCTGGTTTCCTACTTTAGCATTCCAATCTCCTATGATGATCATATATATAGTTGTCATAATTGCGAGTTTGTCAGTAACACTCGCAAAGTTACAGGCTTGCGAGGCTTGCAAGGTAGAATGGGAGAGAGGCTCCAAACGGCTTCCGAGTTACAGGCTTGAAAAAAAAAATGTTGATGGTTAAACCCACAAGGCCCACTTGCGGGCCTCAAGGGTTTAACCTGCCGCCATTTTGTTTTTCAAGTTTGTAACTCAGAAGCCATTGGGAGGCCGCCAAAGACGCCAATTGAATAGGAAATTAGCTTGCAACCTCACTGAGGCAGGGAGTCCATAAGTGAGGTTGAAAGCTAATTTGCTATTCAATTGGCATCTTTTGGCATGCCGCGGCAGGGCCCGCAATGAGCGATGAAGTTTCTAAGCTACAGAACAAAAATGTTAAAAAATGACACAGCCCTGCCCCCCAGAGGAGGGCCCTGGTGCAGTGCACCACCTCCACCACTGGTAGCTCTGCTCCTGGTTCAGTATGGTAATTTGTGACATAGAGCCCGATTCATTTGAGCAGTTGTAAGTTACTGGAGCCCGTAAATAAGGCCGTAAGTTAAAAAGATAATGAGGAGGGGAAAGACAATGCAAAATCTCCTGGTGTTGATATCTTAGGTAGGAGTATGGACAATTACTATAAAACCTGTGTATATACTGCTCACCTGGACCAACCTCAAAATTTTGAGGTATGGGAAAGGCGTCCTGTGGTGAATCTAGTAGATCAAGGGTCCAAGTCTTTGTATCCTTTAGTGCTTGGAGGAGATGGCTTCTTAGTGTGTGATTTATATATGCTCATACACACCAAAAACACACCAAAAACAAAACATTGTATAAAAATATATATTGTATGATATTTTTATTGGTAAAAGCAATACAAAACTGTGATATCAAATGCGTTTCGATGCCTATCTTGCAACTTCATTACTGATAAAAACACTCTTTTGGCAGAGGGAAGGGATCACATTAAAGTCAATTTCCTATTCAGTTGGGGTTATTTTTGTGGGTTCCAAACGGTTTATGTGTTACAGGCTTGAAAACGTTACAGCCTCCCGAAGCCTTTCATCTTTCCCGTCCGCAAGAGTTACGATAAAATTGCAAATTCCCCAAGCCCGCATATGTTTTCACACCCGTAAACGGCAAATGTAGGAGAAAATCGTACGAGTGCTAGAGTGGACCCGCAAGGGTGTTTAATCCCTGTCCGTAGCACTGTAAATGCAAATAAAAAATCAATACTGCACTGTGAATGATTGGGAAAGTGATGAAATAGATTAGAATTAATTGCACAAGCTCGCAAATCGTCAACAAAAAATGTATCTGTTTATGTGTCCTTTTGGGGTTGTATCGATCTCGGGAATCAATGAGTTAATACTTATCAGGCCACCCTCATGGACTAGAACAGTATCGTCATTCACTTTTATTATTTTGTATTTTGCGGTTTTGCAAGTCCGATCGCATATCGGACCCCTAAACGCTAATTGATCGACATGTAACCTCCATGTTTTACTGATATCATGATGATGGTCTCATTTTCTATTGGCTGTTTCGAAATGGGTGGTTACGATCTTGCTTAATTGATCATATTCCCTCCCTGAACTGCTGCGGACGAGTGCATGGTTTACAGTTTCGGCTTTCGCCCCATAACTTGCGGGCTGGTTCAATTGAACAGCACCAGAATTGTATCTCACTGCGAGCCTGCAGCATTGCCACAGACATATGGGCTATATACCACGAGATGCTGGCTTCGAATTGAATCAGGCTCATAGTGTTCAACAGTGTATGATAGTTTTCTAATGTGCTTCTCTCTAAGCAAAATAATTTACTCTGTGTTATCAAGCAGTTAGGTCCCCTGCCCTACAGTTGTCAATGTTAAAATGCCACAAATGACCTTACGGGTACATACATTTGCATAATGATCTCATTTATTAAAAATTCTAGGACAATGTTAGCTTTTAAGAAACACTTGTGATAACATTGTACAAATCCCAATTAAATAGGAATAGTGGCTTACATATTTAAAAAAAAACAAAAGTAATAAGTCAGTCATATATACTTTGTTACATATGCCACTCTCTGACTTATTGTGGTGTATGTAAACTGATGCATCTATTTCCTGTCTACATTTAACACATAAAAAACTGCCAGAATTGTGGCTTGTGCATTCTGTGAAAAGGTGTACAGTTACTGTAATCTGCTCATTAGCAGCTGAAAACTTCCTGTAAACCTTTTGCGTTGTACAAGACAAAAAAATATCTTTCAGAATTTTTATGAACTTATAATAAACAATATAGATTGTTATACTCAAAGATCTTTACTGAATATAATGAATACAGCTCAGATGTTAAAAAACAGAAAAATGAGCAGCCAAGATAACTGCTGACAAATGTAGCTTTTCTCCCTCTTTTTTCTTCCAGAAGAAATATGGTTTAATTCGTAGCATTTTTGGACCTTTCCTGTTAGATGACCGCATGCAGTGGCGGCCATTGGAAAACTAGATGGCTCGACCAAGATTTTAGTCAATTTTGGCAGATATTTTAGTCAATTTCCTAATTTTAGGATTAGGGTTAGCTTTAGTATTTGGGGTTAGAGTTTGGGGTTAGGGTTAGGGTAGTGGCAGATGATAAGCTTTACACAAGAAAATTGCTAAAATCTCTGGCTCGCCACCTAGTGGCCGAAGGCCGCCACTGCGTGCTGTGAGCAAGCAGGAAATATCCTATTTTTTTCTTAAAAAAGAACAGTAATTGGGGGGTGTGGCTAAGCTGCTGGAGAGGAAAGACATGTCCTGCAAGAGCTCCAGCTAAGGCCTGGGTTAATCTGGGACAATCGACCCCTATAGATGCCCTGAGTGACCAACAAACAATATCACTAAACTCAGAAGACCTAGGGGAACAAATTGATCCCAAAATTACCTTAAAAAAAACAATAAAATCGGAAGAGTCCCCTGCATGGAATCCCTACCCAGCTGAACTTTTCCCCTTGGAAGCCTGGAGGGAGAGAGTGTGGAGCTGCACTGCTGAGGACATATATAAGCAGGTACAGGGGAGAGGCTATAGAGCTGTGGGGGGAGAAGATAGCCCTGATCCAAGGAAGGGGTACCCAGGGGGGCATCAGAAGCAAATTAGCCCCAGAAAAATTAAGCAATCCGGGGCCCCTTACCCACATATCCCCATCAAAGCTCTCCCCATACCCTGGGTCCAAGCAACCCAGCCCAACCTGTCTACTTAGACTCAGAACATTAAAAGTACACTGCACAGGGCTCACTTACCAACAGAGGCCCATGCTGCAGGCGCACATGTAGGGGGCTCCAAAAGCCCAAAGAGAACTTGCAGGCACAACCACCGCAGGAGACCCCCCCCCCCTGGGTCCAAGAACCTCCCCAGAAGTCCACGGACCATAGACACATATCTGTGGTGGGTTCCTAAAAACAGGACAGTTCAGGTCCAAGAATCGTTGGGCTCCTAACACAGGAGCGTGCACCCCAAGAGCGAAATTTGCAGCGTACAAAGGGTTAATCAGACACAGGCCACAGGATTACAAAACCATTTGTTTTTCAAGGCTAGTTTCCAGGCCGAATCCCTGCTTGTGTAACAGACTGTACTAGTGGAACTCTACTACCACCTAGTGGACAAAGTTCAAAAGCACCAAGCAAGTAAAAAGAGACAACCAAAGCTCAATTTTCAACTATAAGCATTTAAGCTATGACCACTTCAGTTCAAGAACTTTTAATAAATCCAAAAAGATGTAACTAGCAAAAAGCCCAGCAATATAGGGACGCTAACAATTGCTCTGGGACAAACCAAGTGAAACCAGGTCTCTGGCAACAACTTGATCTACAATACTCTCACTGAGATGGCAGGTGTTGCCACGAGAAAGAACAATAAAGGGATCCAATCTTACTGCCTACCCAAATCTTCAGCAAGTTCTCCCACCAATAAAACACCCACAGCCGCAGTCCACGCAGCAACAAGCTCTGAAATGTCAGCGCCTAGCACTAAAAGTGACATCCAGGACCTTAAAGACCTAATATCCAACTTCAGAGAGGAGGTCAAATCAGACATCCGGAAGGTGACAACAGAACTAACCACAGAAATTAAAAAGGTGGACGATAAAACAACAAAACTGGAAACTAAAATTTCGGAAATAATGCAACATAACAACAAGCTAACAGAGGAGATCTTGGCTTTGAAGGAGGAACAATCTAGACAACAGTTGCAACAGGAAGATCTAGAAAACAGATCTAGACGACAGAACATAAGGCTGAGGAATGTGCCGGAGTCTGTCAAGGACCTACACGCATACCTAAACAATCTATGTGAATTTCTCCTCCCAAACATACATCCAGAAAACTTGAGAATGGATCGGTTTCACAGAGCCCTAGGATTCCGTTCATCTCCACAGGAGCGCCCAAGAGACATCATTGCCAGATTCCACTACTACTCCACCAAAGAAATGTTCATGAAGGCCGCAAGAAAAGGCATCCCTCCCATCGAGGGGCACACACCGCTGCTTTTTTCTGATCTAGCCCCGACTACCCTTGCCAAAAGGAGACAACTGAAACCGGTTCTGGACTGTATCCTGGTTCAAGGATGGAGGTATACATGGGGTTTCCCTTTTCGCCTCAATATATCCAAAGAGGGAAAATTCTTCACCATCAGAACACTGGAGGAAGGCATTAACTTGCTGGCGGAATGGAACATCAAGGTCACTGTCGGAGAGCAGTTACAACCAACAGAAAACCCGAGAGGAAGGAGTCCTCCCATGAACGGAGAAAAAGACTTACTACAATGAGTTGTCACTTATTTTGTTTCTCTGTTTTTTTTGTCTTTTTTTGCTTCATCTTCCTCTCTCTTCTTCTCTCTCTCTCTCCTTGTTTTCATGCTACTCTGACAACCAAAGATAGTTGAATCTGAAAACGAGTAGATCCAATAAGGTAGCACCCACACCAGTGAAAGTTCTAATACACACTATAGACAGTTAACCCAGGCCGTAAAGGCAAAAGCAACACACACCTAGAAGGCGTCCCTACGGGCGCTAACACGTAGACTTCCAAAAACCCCTACAGTAGGGAAAGTTTAGGCGGACCAATTCAGTGTCAGTTTAGAGACACTAACTGGCCCACCAGTAAAATGCGAAGAGGACAGCAAACGCTCTCCTCATAGTAGTTTAAATTACCACACTTTATTTAAGTAAGGAACACAATTAAGTTCAAACATACTAAGAGCCTTCCTGACCAACAGTAAGACACACAAACAGACTCAAGTACTTAGACTTCTTACCCAGGATTACCTTAGGGTTCCCCACTAGAGGAAAAGTAGGAACTTGCTTAATTACTGAGCCAGGTTTTTATAATTCCGAAAGTTTAAGTATAAGCAATTTGGCTCATACTCTGTTGTCTTTTTTCCTTTGAGTACAGATACTCTCCCACACAGCCAGCTGCTGAGCAGTCTTCGGGCGGAAACCAGCAGGAGGCACAGGATAACGAAGTAACAGGCTTCCAGAAAGGTGAGATAGCCATTTAGACACACCAAAGGGTCATACACCTCAATAAGAAATATGGACATTGTCATTGCGTCACACAACGCTCATGGTCTGAACGAACCAATCAAGAGGGGGGTAGCCTTGAGAAATTACCAAAAACTAAATCTTGATATCGTAATGATTCAGGAAACTCACTTTAGAAAACAAGCACTACCAAAATATTGGGGGGGAGTCTTTACTCAGGCATTCCATTCGACCGCAGATACCAAACAAAAGGGAGTCACGATTTTGTTCCACAGAAGACTCAACTTTCAGTTAAGTAAAATTCAAAAAGATAAAGATGGCAGGTTTTTAGCAGTACATGGGACCATACACGAACGTAAGGTTTCATTCTTGAACATTTACGCCCCGAACACAGATCAAACGCCATTCTTTAAAAAAATACAGAAACTCACAGATAGCTTGGAAGACGGACTTAAGATAATAGGAGGAGACATGAACGTGGTCTTAGACCCGCTCAAAGACAAGTCAAACGATTTAGGTTCACAAAAAATCCCCACAGCGACCAAAGCTCTCAAAAAACTCCTAAAATTAAACTGCATGATTGATACCTGGAGAAACATGAACCCCACAGAAAGGGAATACACATTTTTTTCCGCCAGACATGGTTCGCTCTCCAGAATAGACTATATCCTGATCCCACAGAACGTTACAGGGAACCTAACTGAGGCCTCTATCTGCCCAATAGCATGGTCGGACCACGATCTAGTCAAAATCTCCATGAATAATCTCCTACCGAAAGGAAATAACCCAAGGTGGTCATTAAATCCCAGTATACTGAACGACCCTATCACACGAGATAAGGTCAGAACTGCAATCGTAGATTATCTTGACCTCAATACAGTAGGGGAGATAGACATAGATGGAATTTGGGCAGCTCACAAGGCAGTGATCAGGGGAGTCTGTATACAAATTAGTTCAATCAAAAAGAAAAAAGACCAAGCACAAATCTTACTTCTAAACCAGAAAATTGCTGAAGCACAGAAACTATTTGTTAAAGATAAATCACGACATACCCATGAGAAGATACTAAGTTACAAACAAGAACTAAACACTATTTTAAGAGGGAAAATGGTCAATATCCTACAGCGAACTGAAGCTAAATTCTTCAGATACGCAAACAAGCCCGATAGAATGCTGGCCACGAGACTAAAAGAAAAAAGAGCAAACTCATTCATAGCCAAAATAATCACCAAAAATAGGCAGACAGTTTTTAAACCAGATCAAATAGTAAACGAATTCAGACAATTTTATGCAGACCTTTACAGCAAAACACCCGAATCAGGCACCCCAACCCACAAACTAGAAATTGAAAATACACTAAATAACTTAAATATACCCCAATTAGACTCTATCAAAGCTAAATCACTCTTAGAGCCCATCTCGGTCGAAGAAATACAGGATGCGATCAAATCCACAAAGGCACACGGGGCCCCAGGGCCAGATGGCTATTCCAACCTCTACTACAAACATATGAGCGATCTACTTAGCCCCACCTTACATAAGCTATTTAACAGCTTCTTAGCTGGTGAAAAAATTAAACCGGAATTCTTAGAAGCTAAAATAATACTGATTCCTAAACCGGGGAAAGACCCATCCCAATGTGCTAGCTATAGACCAATATCTCTGATCAACACAGATTTAAAAATATACACCAAAATCTTAGCGTCAAGACTAGCGAATCTGTTACCTGAAGTGGTACATCCAGACCAAGTAGGGTTCATTAAGGGGAGAGAAGCGCCAGACAATACCAGAAAAATTGTTGACCTTATTGACATAACCAAAAGTAATGAAGGCCGCGCTATGTTGTTGGCGCTTGATGCCGAGAAGGCATTTGATAGGTTAGATTGGACATTTATGAACGCCACACTGAACAAATTAGGAATTCCGGAAGGTTTTCTGCGAAGCATCGCGACATTATACTCGGAACCAACCGCACAAGTTACATACCAAGGACACAATTCACTAAAATTCAACATCACAAGGGGGACAAGACAGGGGTGCCCTCTATCACCATTGCTGTTCGCCCTCAGTATAGAGCCCCTAGCAATTGCCATTCGTCAGCACACTGACATATCGGGTATACGGGTCGGCCCGACAGATCATAAAATTAGCCTTTTTGCCGATGATATCCTACTAACAATATCAAACCCCCTGGTTAGTCTACCTAATCTATTCAAACTTTTGTCTCAATTTGGCCCACTGTCAGGATTCAAAATTAACACAAGTAAAAGCATAGCCCTTAATATATCACTTCCTCCCACCACGGAAAAACTACTAGCCAATAACTTCCCAATAAAATGGGCCCCGAATTCTATCAACTACCTAGGCGTACAAATTACAAAATCAACTAAGACCCTATATGAAGCAAACTACCCAACCCTCTTTAAACAATTAACTAGGGACCTGCACAGGTGGTCAGAACTAAAGATTTCGTGGTTAGGAAAGCTACATGCTGTCAAAATGAATGTACTCCCCAAACTGCTCTACCTTTTTCGGACCTTACCTATCTCGATTTTAGCGATAGACTTGAAAAAAATACAGAAATTACTAATGAGTTTTTTGTGGAACAATAAGAAACCTAGAATAAACAGAGAAACAACTACTGCGACTAAGAAGGATGGTGGGCTCGGATTTCCAGACATTTCCAGGTACTTTAAAGCTGCTAGATTAGCACAACTAGTTAAGTGGTATGTCAGGGACTCCCCCCCGGTATGGGTTCAATTAGAAAAACACATACTAGGGTCCAATGATTTAATCATGCGTCAGTTACTATGGCTCTCAACCCAGCAGGGCTTCAAGTTACCCCAATCAATTCCATCAAGTGTGAGGCATTCAATTTCCCTATGGAAAGATATAAATAAGAGGAACAGACTGCTGGGCCAGGAGTCAGGGCTCAGCCCTCTATGGCCACTTTCAACTAACCCCAAAATAAACTCTAATGCTCAATACAGATGGTGGATTGATAATAATTGCTCAATTGCGGCAGATTTACCGGTTGTTAATCAAAAATGGTCCACCACCGCATTCCTAGAAGACAAACCCCTTCCTCCGGGGGAATGGCTTAACCTAATCGCTATAAACCAAAGATTAAATCACATCACTAAGAATAAAGGAGGGCAAAATATATCCTTATTCGAAAAATGTTGCATTAAATTCCCGGGAGGGAAAGGAAACATCTCCACAATATATAACCATTTAAGCGATTTAGTCACTCCCCCTAAATTACACTATGAATCAGCATGGGAAGCTGACCTCAACATAAATTTAGACAGAGACCAATGGAATAGTATTCGGAAACAAGCCAAAAACACATCACTTAACGTAATTATGAAAGAAAACTCCTATAAAGTTATTATGAGGTGGTACCTAACCCCAGTAAGAATGCACATAGGGAACCAGACAATTAGTGACATATGCGAAAGGGGCTGCAACCAAAAAGGGACTCTAATCCATAAATTATGGGAATGCCCTATGATTAGACACACATGGGTGGACACCTACAAAACCCTGGAGAAACTATGGGGTCAATGCTATCCCATGAGACCAGAAGAGGCCATCCTAGGATTACCGGTAGAAGGGATGTCCAACTCAGAACAATTCCTAACTAACCAAATTTTCCTAGCAGTTAGGATAGTAGTAGCCGCCCATTGGAAATCACCCACCCCAACATTTGAAGTAGTCTTAAACAAAATTGAGTTCGTTCGATCCATGAGCGTTTTGTCCGCAGAGGTTGACCATAACTACAAGCGCTGGGCCTCCTGCTGGGCCGCCTGGGAGACAAGACGCGGCAGATGAATAGGGTGAGTGACACTTCTCCCTACAAAGGAGCTATTAGGGGATCCATAGTAGTAGTGGTCTTAATTTACCCAACATCATTAGCCCACACAGTAACCTAAACACAGAATAATCTTTCTATTAGATGCTACCAACCAAGCTCAAAACAACAGTTGGTCAGGAATCCAAGTTCATCATATTTTTCCCATAGTTATGGGACTTCATTAAATATAGTTTTCTCGTTAGCCTTAAGTTATTTAAAAGCTAATATCAGCTATTATAATACCAGAAAAACGGAAAAGGGAGAGGAGTTTTGGACAGGCAGAGGACACACTGGAAACCAAATATGTGAAATAGGTTTATTGTTAATTCCTATTTATCACTTCTAATGTTTTTGGTGTACTATGTTATATGTCTGACCTGTCTAATAAAAATCAATAAAAAAAAAAAAAAAACAGTAATTCATCACCATAGCTTCTTACGTTATTTCAATGTAGCTACTCCACAAGAGGTCCTCCATGTTTTGCGTTATATCTAGAACAACAGCTTGCCACTGCTCTGTCATGAGCAACATACCAGTGCTAGTTCTCAGTTTTCAGTCTATTCAGTAGCCATCTTCCATTTTATCTTTCTGCGTATCATGACATTAGTGCCACATTAATATGACGTTAAAGCAAATATTCTTGGAAAGCACCAAAAACTGAACCTGATAAAAGCCGACTGTAGTTTGAAAAAAGGGACTTGTTTGTTAAGTATGAAACAAACTAACATTATTAGTGTAAGCCATGGATATTAAAATATTTTATGGGAAAATCAGAGTTTTGAAAACTCTGTTTATGAGTGGAAGAATTAAATCTGCATATTAAGGTTGTGTTTATTTATCAGTCATGGGAGGGGTAGGGGAGGGAGCAGGTTGATGCCAAAGGACTTTCTAAGATAATTGGATGTGAATGAACTTGACACCACTCCCCCTCCTCCTTGATGGCCCATAAGTGGAACGTCTCAAGAAATACAAGCTTTGCTCTTTAGAAATGAATAAGCTTCTCTCACATACACAACTCCCATCAATGTATCATGGGTGCTTCAATGGTCCAGCAGCAGCATAACAAAATATTTTTTGTCATTAAATAAAGCATAATGACTTTTTCCTTGCATAGTTATGCTCTTAAACTCACAGTTTTCAAATATATATATATAGCCCGCCGCAGTGGATGGCAAGAAGCGCCAAAGGCGCTCCTTGCACTGGTGGAGATGAGCGCCATTGGCGCTCATCCCTACGACCCCCTACGACTTTCGGACCACAAATGCAGTAACCTCCCAAACTGTTCTTTGTGAGACTTTAAATGGACGCCGTCACCCCAATTGGAAGTTGATTACTGAGGTTTGCAGAGGAGGAGGTGAGGGGCCGCATTAGCGGCGGTGGAGGCTCTACGGCGCCTCATAACCGGTTACAAACGCCCACAGAAGTGGACTTACACAAAAAAAAAATTACGACCTTAACGGACAACTCGCACACAGCGGAAAGCCACATTTTTTTTTTTAACCAAAACACCCGAAAATAAAATAAAAACCTTACCCACAGCAAGGGGGGACACCGAGGACGTCTGGAAGACAGGTTACACCTCGATTTCAGTCACATTTACATAGTTTAGACACTTGAAAATCCCTGAAGCAAGAGAAAAAAATATAAACTCCAAAAGGAGATCAGCGCGGACCTTACAATAAGCGCAAAAGCACCTATCATAAAACTACACCAACCCACAGGCTTGCAATGAGCGCCGCAGGACATAAGACCACCAAAACACTTTCTCTCTCTGGCAAACAGCATTACCTCCCAATTTTATTGCTGTCATTTTTTGACGGGCAAGTCGCTAGTATATATTATTCACTATATAGGTATCTATTAAAGGGTCAGTGTAAGAGCCATGTAACGGGCTATGAGTATTTTGTCCATGTCTTGTTTGTTTAAAACATTTATATTTATCAAGACAACAATAAAGCCATCTAAATAAAATTGTTGTAAAATAAATGTTAACCTATGTACAGTGCTGGGTCTGTCTCCCTCTCCCTCCCATCACACCCCTCACATTGTTTGTCTGTGAGCCATTGCACTCACCTTGCAGCTTTTTAATTATTTGAAAGTTGTGGCTTATGCATTCCTTTCATCTGGTAGCATTGCTAATTAAACATTCTTTGTAAAATCAGACAAAAAACATGGACATCACTGTTGACATCAGGCGTGGGCATGGTAAGATAGATCCTCTATTTGCCATCGGGGCTGTGGGGGCTGCTTCTGTAGAAGCTGAGCCAGTGACTCTAAGCCCCATCTCATTTGGGTGGAATTCAATAACAGCTCTCGAGTTCCATTCACTAACAGGCCTGGCGAGGCCAGTTGAGACCTGGTAGCACTGATCCCCATGTCATTTTGCAGGGTGGAGGTGCATTCACAATCGGGACTGAGGTGGCAACTTCTGCAGAGGCTCAGTCATTTACACTGGGAGCCATACCATTCAGCTAAGTGGAAAGACTCAGCAACTGGCAAATTCAAGTTCTTTTTGCCCTCTGGACTGAGACAGCACCTTCTTTGTGGGCTTGGCCTGTGGCCCTGGGTCTCATGCCATCCAGCTAAGCAGAGGCACTCACCAACTGACAACTTCCCAGCTCCATTCACCACAAGGACTAAGGGAGCCACTTCCCAGTTCCATTCACCATCAGAACTGAGGTAAAATCGAGGTGTAAGTTGTATTTTTGAGGTCCTGGGTGCTCCCTCTTGGTGTAGGTAAGGTTTTTATGTATGTGCTGTGTGTATGTATTGTGTTTTACATTTTGTAATGTTCGCGAGTTGCGTCCGAGTGTTGCGAGGCCGTAATGTGTGTGAACGTGCGTCGTATGTTGTTTGCGAGTGTCGTAATGTGTGTGTCGTGCTGTTTGGGTTGCGACGTGAAGTTTGCGAGGGTCGCAGTTGCTGGCATGGAGCGCCTTCGGCGCTCCATGCCAGCAACTGCGGCCCTCGATTTGCGAGGTCCTCAGGTGCTGGCATGGAGCGTCTACGGCGCTCCATGCCAGCAACTGAGACCCTCGGCCAGTGCCCTCGCTTCGCGAGGGCCGCAGCTCGCTACGCGAGCCTGCAGCGTTAGCAACAACTCGTACGCTCACAACTATATATGTGATGAGATTGGAGCATAGAGAGGGAAATGGTATTAGTTTCCTTATTTTATTATATTTGTACCATGATTTTAGGCAAGTTACAACCATTAAGGGATGATTTTTAAGATCTTTTTGTCTTTTTCTTTTTGCCATAAGATATTTTCTAAATTTATATTATCCGATAAGGCATTTTCTATGTCTTTACATTTTGTTTTATAATTTGAAATTCAACCATAATGTAGTTTGCCAAATATTAATCGCTTCAGAGTAGGCTAAAATGTTAGGAGCCACTAACCCTCCTCTACATAATTGTCTTTATACTATGTTTTGTTTTATTATTTTCTTTTTGTTAATAAACCCATCTATAAGTGACTGAAATCTTTTTTTAATTGATCCAGAGTAAGGCAAACAGAAAAAAGCCCAAGTGAAACTTTGCCAATTGTCTTGAAGGGGGAAAAAATTAATTATTTTCTGACCCAGATACTGGCGATTGGATTCCTTCCTGGATCAATAGTCTCTCTCTAATTAACCAGGATAACCCTGAATGCCCGTTTTATTTAAAAATATATACAAAACCCTTTTAAAGTTGTCTATTGAATATGCTGTCACCACCTCCCTTGGTAGAAAATTCCACAGATTAACCACCCTTACTGCGAAGAACCCTTTTCTTTCTTTAAGGTGTAATCTTTTTACTTCTAACCTCAAAGGATGTCCTTATACTGACCCTGTATGTATTTATATAGGGCAATCATATCCCCTCTTAGACACCTTTTTACTAGAGAAAAAAAGTTTAATTTGGTTAGTCTTTCTTCATAACTTAGCCCCTCCATTCCCCTATTAGTTGTGTTGTCCTTCTCTGTACTTTTTCCAGTTCTACAATGTCCTTTTTATGAAGTGGTGCCGAAAACTGTACTCCATATTCCAGATAAAGGCGTATTAGGGATTTGTATAGTGGCAGAATTATATTTGCTTCCCTTGCTTCTATACCCTTCTTTTTCTTTCTTTTTTTTCTTTTTCTTCTATACCCTTCTTAATACATGCTAATGGTTTATTTGCCTTTGCAGCAGCTGCTTGGCATTGAGAACTGTTACGTAGGTGGTTGTCCACAAGCACTCCCAAATCCCTTTCAATATCTGATACCTCTAGATTTGCTTCACTAAGTTTATAAATTGTATGGTTATTTCTCCTTCCCATATGCATAACCTTACATTTATTCGTATTAAATCTCATCTGCCATTTAATTACCCATTTCTCTAATTTATTCAAATTCCTTTGGAGGGAAAGTACATCATATTCTGATTTAATTACCTTGCACAACTTTGTATCAGCAAAAATGGAGACAATACTTTCCAGTCCTACTTCTAAGTCATTAATAAATATGTTAGAAAGGAGAGGACCTAATACTGAGCCCTGATGAACCCAGCTTATCACATTAGTCTAATCCGAATATGTTCCATTTACAACAACCCTTTGCTTCCTGTCTTTTAGACAGCTCTCAATCCATGTGCATATATTTACTGCAATTCCTGTATCCCTTAGTTTGCACAATAGTCTCCCATGTGGCACTGTATCAAAAGCCTTTGCAAAATCTAAAAAGACTACATCCACTAAGTTGCCTTGATCCAAGTTCCTACTAACCTCCTCACATAAACTAATTAGATTTGTTTGACATGACTTATCCCTCATAAATCCACGTTGGCTCATACTTATAATCCTGTTTGTATAGACATATTCTTGTATATTATCCCTTATTAACCCTTCTAAAAGCTTTCCCACTACAGAAGTGAGGCTATAATTCCCCAGATTTGCTCTTGCTACCTTCTGAAATATAGGTACCACCTCTGCTTTTCTCCAGTCATCTGGTAGCGACCCAGTGTTGAGTGAATCTTGAAAAATTAGTTATAATGGTTTGGCCATTACAGAACCCAGTACTCTCAGTACCCTTGGATGTATTCCATCAGGACCTGTGGCTTTATTAACATTTATTTTTTCCAAACTCTTTTGGATTTCTTCCTGCATTAACCAATTATTTGGTGAAGGTAGTGTAGCCCATTATGTTGCAGTGTCCCCACCACTGGTACCTCCCTTGTGTATACCAAAGAAAATAACTTATTTAGCACATCTGCCTTTTCCTGGTCACTAATTGTCAGACGGCCTGTTTCACATTGTATTGCTCCTATAGCTTCCTTCCTGGACGTCTTCCCATTAATATACTAAAAAAATATTTTAGGGCTAGTCTTAATCTCCTTTGTAACTAATTTTTCATTTTCTATTTTAGCCAGTCTAATAGCCCTTATGCAAGCTGTTTTGATTTCCTTGTACTCACGCAAAGCAGTCTCTGTCCCCTCTTGTTTGTATAATTTAAATGCCTGTTTTTTACTCCATCTCTTGATCTTTAAATCATTGTTAAGCCACACTGGATGTAATTTACTCCTTTTACTTTTATTCCCACATGGTATATGCCGATGTGCATGTATATTTAGTAAGGATTTAAATGTTGTCCATTTATGTTCAGTATTTTTACCTGTCAGTTCTTTGTCCCAGTCTATACTTTGTATTTCTGCCCTTATACCGTTAAAATCTGCCCTTATAAAATTCAGAGTTTTTGTTGGCCCCTTACAGTTTTGTTTTTTTCATTCCATCTCAAATTAGACTGTGTTGTGATCACTGTTTCCCAAAGGTTGCCCTATTTCAACATTTGATACCATATCAATATTATTTGTGATTACTAAATCCAAGATAGCTTAATTTCTAGTAGGCTCTTGTATAAACTGGGCCAGACAATGATCCCTGAGTGTACTCAAGAACCTGCTCCCTTTACCCGTACTGCTGGTTTCACTCATCCAGTTTATTTCAGGGAAGTTAAAATCTCCCATTATTAGAACTTGCCCATGCTTAGCGGCATTTCCAATCACATATATTGTTGTGAGCGTACGAGTTGTTGCTAACGCTGCGGGCTCGCGTAGCGAGCCGCGGGCCTCGCGAAGCGAGGGCCGCGGCTCGCGCAGCGAGTCGCGGGCCGCGCGTAGCGAGGGCACTGTGCCAGGTTCTCAGTTGCTGGCAGGGAGCGCCGAAGGCGCTCCTTGCCAGCAACTGAGGACCCTCGCGAAGCGAGGGCCTCAGTTGCTGGCATGGAGCGCCGCAGGCGCTCCTTGCCAGCAACTGAGGACCCTCGCGAAGCGAGGGCCTCAGTTGCTGGCTTGGAGCGCCGCAGGCGCTCCATGCCAGCACCTGAGGACCTCGCAAAGCGAGGTCTTCAGTTGCAGCAACTGCGACCCTTGCAAAAAAAAATTTACGTCGCAACACATTACGACACTCGCAAACAACATACGACACACGTTCACACACATTACGACACTCGCAAACAACATACGACACACGTTCATACACATTACGGCCTCGCAACACTCGGACGCAACTCGCGAACATTACAAAATTACAAACACAATACATACACACAGCACATACATAAAAAACTTACCTACACAAACAGGAAGCACCCAGGACCTCAAAAATGCAACTTACAACTTAATTGCACTCAAAATAAAAGAGTTTAGACACTAAATACTTTGTTAAGCGACACAAAAAATGGCCGACGAATAAAACGAAAACGAGGCTACACACGCAAACACCATACGAGACACGTTACTACACATTACGACTTCGCAAACATCGGACGCAACACGCCGACATACAAACATTTAAAACTTAACAAAGACACACAACAAACACATAAAAAGCTTACCTACAGCAAGAGGAACCAGCCAGCACCTCAAAAAAAACAAGTTACACCTACATTTAAATCAAAATAAACACTTTAAACACTAATACCATCGCTAAGCGAGAGAAAAAATGGCCGACGAACAAAACGAAAACGAGGCTTCAGACGTAACTACACTACACTTACTCGCAATAATGAAACACATACTATGCGGAACGTATCACAATCATATTAAACACCATTTTGAACAGTAATACGCCTAAAATGGCGGATGGAACGCAAATTGTAAGCTGGAACGCAAATAGCGCATGCGTATTGCGTTCTAACGGTCTCACTTTCCAGAACTATCTACAAGTTTATAAATACTGCCTATTTCCAACTAAAAAATACATTTCTCCTCAGGTGATCAACGGAGTGACTTCTGCTTTTACTTGAGAAGACAATTCTTTAATAATTTACTACTTTACATTGTGCAAATTACAACTGACAGGTAAGCTATAATATATTACATTTTATTATCAGGTCAGGTCAAACAAATAAAAAAATAAACTAGGATTTATGTAGTCATCATGTATTGCACATTTATGTGTATAGGCTCACAAAAAAAATTAAACTGAGCTTTATGTATAGTGACCTCTGACACGCACATATATGTCTATAATGTATAGTCACATGTGACACGCACATATATGTCTATAATGTATAGTGACATCTGACACGCACATTTCTGTGTATTGCCCCTTCATAGTGACATGTGACACGCACGTATATGTCTATAATGTATAGTGACATCTGACACGCACATTTCTGTGTATTGCCCCTTCATAGTGACATGTGACACGCACGTATATGTGTATAATGTATAGTGACATGTGAGACGCACATATATGTCTATAATGTATAGTGACATCTGAGACGCACATTTCTGTGTATTGCCCCTTCATAGTGACATCTGACACCGACATATATGTCTATAATGTATAGTGACATGTGACACGCACATTTATGTGTATTGCCAATGCAACAAAATTAGCTTACAACAAAATCAGTAAACAACTACATTTAAATGACATTATATCTCATGTATACTGATATGTCACACGCACATATATGTGTATCATCTATAGTTACATCTCACACACACACATTTATGTGTGTTAGAAAAAAATAAAAAATAAGGTTAATTTAACCATTTAAATTTGACTCATGTATACTGATATGTCACATGTACACTTCATGTATGTGACATATGTGTGTAGACACCAACAAAAAATAAGGTTAATTGAATTCATTTACTGCAATTCAATAGATCATATAAAGCTGAATCTTTCTATTTCTTTTAATATTCAAACAGACTCTGCATCAACAGCGTCTCTCAACAATTTGCACCGTGCACTGTGAAGCACAATCCCTTTGAAGAGGTAAGATACAACAAGACATTACATGCTCAAAAGGCCATGCTTTGCTAGATGAAAAATTATAAATATGCAAATAACTATTTCACTTTCTTTTTCAAACAGACACTACAAGAAGACCGGCGGATTAAGATTGCCAGGAAGGCACCGTCTGTCATTCAAAACTTCTATCAAGGTAAAGTATTAAGTATAAACAAGAAATAACCATGAGCCTTATTCAATTGCAACTTTCTCAATTGAATAGAGCTCTATATAAGCACATAATATTTTTTTATACAGAACTTTTTAGTTACTGAACTTCTAACCACAATCAAGGTTTTCAATAACTAAAAAGTTTGCTCAAGAAATATGTTATGTGATTATATAGAGCCCTCTTCAATTGGCAAAATTGCAATTCAATGAGGACCTATATATCTTTAATGGCCAAGTGCCTCACTCAAATGTGATTTGCCCATTTCAATAGGGCTCTATATAAGCACAGAGCATATTTTTTAAAGGAAATTTTTCTTTTGTGAACACGTTCCTTTTGGATACAAGTTCACTAAATACAAAATTCCGTATAAAAATATGCTCTGTGCTGATATTGAGCTCTATTCCATTGGTCAAAACACAATTGAATGAGGAGCTCACAATATAACAAATGCAGTAACCAAAGGCCCTCATTCAATTGCTATTTTGGACAATTAAATATGCCTATAAATAAGAACTTTTAGGCCCTTACTCTATTTTAACAAATACATGTCATGTGCTTATTTACAACCCTATTCAAATTTATACATTGCAATTCAATTACGGCCTTAGAGTACTATTACATTGTAAAATATGCAATTGAATGAGGGCCAAACTATGCAACATATGGTACACACAAAGGCCCTCATTTAATTGCAATTTGCCCAATTGAATAGGGCTCTAAATAACAACATAACAATTGCTTAAAACTAAGGTTTTAGTTAATAAAAAAATATAAAAAATACAGTTTTTCAATGACTACAAAATTATTTTAAATAATATGCTATGTGCTTATTTAGGGCACAATTCAATTAGCCAAATCGCAATTCAATAACACACAAACTGCTACACACAAAACAGAATTTCTTATTAAATGTTTAACAACCTATAAGACTTACAAAGAAGAAAAAATAAGAATAACAAAAGTGTTGTGCACCTAATAGCATTGTATAAAAAAGCACACAAACTCATAGCAAACTATATTAACATTCTTCTTTAATGTTTAACAACCTATAACCTGTACAATCAAGAAGAAATAAGTTTTGCACAAGTGATGCCCACCAAACAGGATTGTCAAAAACTAACACAAACACATAGCAAACTACATTAATTATATTATTTCATGTTTCACTAACTATAACCATCCCAATAAAGGTTAAATAAGTATACCACAAGTGGTGCGCACAAAACAGGATTGTACAAAAACTAACAGAAAAACATAGCAAAATAAATTCATATTCTTATTTAATATATCACAACCCACAAGTCTTACTAAGAACCTTAAATAAGAATAACAAAAGTCGTGGGATTGTACAGAAAGTTACAAAAAAAATTTTTGAAAAAAATAACCATAAATGATACAATACAGCCTAATTCATACATTTTTTACTTATTTAAAAGACATTTCACTCAAACAACATTTTCTATTTTACATTACAACAGATACTGCGTGAAGACAATCGGACGAGGACTTTTTCCACAGGACCGGACCATCGGACGAGGACTCGGACCAGACCAGCAGACGAGGAATTTCAACACAGGACCAGACCAGCAGACGAGGAATTTCAACACAGGACCAGACCATCGGACGAGGACTTTCACCAACGGACCACAACATCGGACGAGGGATATCGCCACAGGACCACAATATCGGACGGGGGCTATCGCCACAGGACCACACCATCGGGCGAGGACTTCCAACAGAGGACCACACCATTGGACAACGATTTTGAAACGAGGACCAACAAACATTCGGATTTAAATCACACTTCAACCAAGGTAAACTATAATAAGTACTAAAGTATAAAACTAAAGAAACTGCTTTCAGTTGCATCCGTGTCAACAGAAAAATAAAATAATTAATTTACTATCTCCCTTATTTTATTTCAATTGCTACTATGCAATACATAGCTCAATAACCACATCACTTTTTTTTTCAGCAAAGAAGTTTTGCAGTCGTAAATATGTATCCACAAACAAAGTTTTTAATAAATAAAACCATTATTTTAAATAAATATGTTACATGCTTATTTACAGCAGTATTCCATTGCCCAAATTCTGAGCCACTGAAGACAGGAATTATAAATTTAACTAAATATCAATGATACATTCATGATTTGCCTTTTATTTCAACAATTGTGCACAATAATCTTTAACAGGAATTACAAATTTAAATATACACAATTACATTTATTTGTTTCCGTTTACAGATTAATATGGCTGATAACGAGACCAAAGAAGAGAAGAAAAGACGTCAAACTAGAGAAAGACAAGAGAGATGGGCCGCCCAGCAGACACCGGAGGAGAAAGAAATTCGAAGAGAAAAAGAACGCAAAAGACTTGCAAATAAAAGAATATCAGCTGCAAAAATGAAAGATACAACCAAAAAAAATAAAAAAATAATAAAGCATTTACAAACTGTTCCTAAAACATCAGATGACATTTTACAACATACCAGTCAAGACAGACCAAAAAAAACAACTACAAAAAAAAAGCATTTACAAACTCTTACTAAAAACTTACAGGAAATTTCAACCGAACAAGTCCAACATATACCAAGAAAAGCTACGAAAAAAACTAAACATTTAGAACCTGTTGTTGAAACATTTCATGACTTTTCATCTGATGAATATCAAAGTCAACATCCAATATGCGTTGCAAATTGTCCTTTACTGAAGTCTTTAGCAGTAGAGGTTCATAGTTGTGGGGACATGACTACTCAATGTCAATTTTGTGAGGCTTATTATTTTAAACAGGAGAGACCTCGAGATGGACAATTTATTAGTTGTTGTCAAAAAGGAAAGTTCAAACTTCCACAAAGGAAACAATTTCCAACCTATTTACTAAATATTATGACTCAACCTACTTTTCCAAATTACAACAATTTTAAGACAAACATAAGATCCTACAATAGTGCCATATCATTTGCATCTATGGGGGCAACATTGGCTGCTAATGTACCAGGACATGGTCCTTACTGTTTTAAAGTCCAAGGACAAATTTATCATCGGACTTCACATTTACATCCAGAGGAAGGAGAGCAAAGAAAATTCGCTCAACTATATGTCCTAGATACAATGGAAGCTGTTGACCAACGTATGCAGATGGAAGAAAATAAAAAATGCTTACCCAGTGTTTTTATAGAGCTAAATAACATTATGGACAACAATCCCTACAGTAAAGCTTACAAAAAATTGGCAGAAGTAGAAAATGAACAACTACTTCATGCACAAAGACATCAATTACCCATGCCAAAGGTTAATATGGTGCTTAAAAGAGACAGACATACTGATAAACGTCGTTATAACTTGCCAACATCAAATGAGGTTGCAATGGTCTTTCACAATGATGAAGGAGAACCACCATTTCAAAGAGACATTAGAGTATATCCCAGAAATGAGGACCAACCATTTATTAATATTAATATCTTAAGTCCAAATTTAGATCCAATGACATATCCCATCTTTTTCCCACACGGAGAAGCAGGTTGGCAACCAAAATTAACCCTTCCCAGTTACCCAAATGCTAAAGCCAGAATCAGAAATAATGTTTCTATGCTTGAATTTAAAGTTGCTCAAATTGCCATTAGAGATGATTTTAATCCCATTTTATGTGGTGGAAAACTAACACAACAATGGATTATTGATTCATATTTGCAAGTTGAGGCAAATAATTTAAACTTTATAAAATATCAACAAGATAAACTACGTGTAGAACAATATTGTGGACTCATGGACTATGTTGCTGACGTGGCTACAAGCAGAGACATGACAGCTGGCAAAGCCATCATTTTACCATCTTCCTTTCAAGGATCTCCTCGAAATATGAGAGAAAGATACAATGATGCTATGGCTATTGTGACAAAATTTGGAAAACCAGATTTATTTGTGACATTTACATGTAATCCACAATGGCCAGAAATTCATCAAAATCTACTTCTTGGACAAAGTGCTTCAGATCGACCAGATTTAGTAGCCAGAGTTTTTAAGATAAAATTAAATGAATTAATACGTGACTTTACTATAAATCAGTTATTTGGCAAATGTCTTGCTTATGTATATACCATTGAATTTCAAAAAAGAGGCCTTCCACATGCACATCTTCTCATAATACTTTAAGAGAAAGATAAATTAGATACTTCGGCCAAAGTGGATGCAGTCATAGTTGCTGAACTACCGGATCCAGAACTATATGGTAGACTATATGAGATTGTTACTCATCGCATGATTCATGGACCCTGTGGAGACCTTAATCCACAATCACCATGTATGGAAAATAATCAATGTTCAAAAGATTTTCCAAAAGATTATAGAGACAAAACATATGCCAATTGTGATGGATATCCACTTTATAAAAGAAGAGAAGGAGATAGTGCCATTATTCGTGGAAAAAAAGTGGACAATAGATATGTAGTACCCTACAATCCACATTTACTCATGAAGTACAACGCCCACATCAACGTAGAAGCCTGCACTTCCATCAAATCCATTAAATATGTCTACAAATATATTTACAAAGGTTACGATGCAGCTACTGTAGTCGTCAAAAGTGCAGACAACCCTGAAAGTAGTGAGTTAGTACATGATGAACTTGCATCTCATGTAGATGCTCGCTATGTCAGTGCGCCAGAAGCTATGTGGCGGCTTTTAAAATTTGAAATGCATGATAGATCACATGCAGTATATAGGTTAGCAGTACATTTGCCACAACGACATTTAGTCTATTTCCATTCTGGAAATGAAATGAATGCATTTGCCCAAAGTGAAGATCGTCACACTACACTAACTGCATGGTTTGCATTAAATTCCACTGATGCTCAAGCAACACAATACTTATATATTGAAATTCCATATCACTATGTTTTTGTGAATGGATTATGGAGAGCAAGAAAAACCAGAGGCAATAAAATAATTCCACGAATTTACACAGTCAGTCCAAGAGATGTTGAACGATTTTGCTTACGGATATTACTTTTAAATGTTCCAGGAGCACAAAGTTTTGAACAATTAAGAACTGTTAATGACATTGTATATGAATCCTTCCATTTAGCTGCAAGAAATAGAAACTTACTCGCTGATGATACAGAGTGGGAAAGATGTTTAGAAGAAGCAGCACAATGTCAAATGCCACGACAGATGAGAGAACAATTTGCTTTTATTTGTATCTTCTCAAATGCTCCAAATGCATTAGCTTCGTGGGAGACTTTTAAAAGTAATATGGCTGAAGACTTTATGCGACGATACAATGAACCCATTGCACACTTAAAAGCCTTAATGGAAATTCAAGAAGTCTTTTTAACTCATGGATTAAGTTGTGCAAGTTTTAATTTGCCTGATCCAGGTCTAATAGATAACATTAACTTTGAAGACTATGACATTCAACTACAAGCAGAAAGAACACAAGAAAGACTTGCAACTTTAAATACACTACAATTGCAAGCATTTCATGCCATTAAAAATGCTATAGATGATGACATGGTGACAGAGCGTTATTTCTATCTTGATGGACCTGGCGGATCAGGGAAAACATATTTGTACAATTTATTAATGAGTTCAGTACGAGCACAAGGACAAATAGCAATGGCGTTTGCCACTACTGGAATTGCTGCACTTTTATTAGAAGGTGGAAGAACTGTTCATAGTGGATTCAAACTGCAGTGCCTATTTTGGAAAATTCAGTGTCAGATATTCGCATGACATCCTTACAAGCAAAGAAATTGAAGAAATGTAAATTAATTATAATAGATGAGGCCACAATGATGTCATGCTATGCCCTCCAATGTATTGACCGTTTGCTTCGTGAAGTCATGGATAATATTTTTCCATTTGGTGGAAAGGTAATTTTGTTGGGTGGCGATTTTAGACAAACATTACCTGTCGTTGTACATGGAAATCGAACAGACATTATTGAAACATGTATAAAGTCAAGTACAGTATGGAAACATTTTACCCATCTTCAACTGCAACAAAATATGAGATCAGAAGGCCAAACTGATTTCAATGATTGGCTTATTAAAATTGGAGAAGGAAGAACAGAAAAAAATACTACATTTACCTGACGACACTGTAGAGATCCCACCTCATATGATTTGTCAACAAGATATTATATCGGCTATATTTGAAGGGAGCATAAATAACGAAGAATATTCTGAGCTTGCCAACCAAGTCATACTGACGTGTAAAAATAAAGATGCATTAATACTCAATAATGAAATCTTAAAAAAAATTAATGCACCACAAAGAAATTATCACAGTGCTGATTCTGTACTTGCTGATGACAATGAAAGTCAGGCAAACTTTTCAACTGAATTCATTAACTCTTTAACTCCTTCTGGAATGCCACCACATATTTTGCAGCTAAAGAAAGGTGCAATTATCATGTTACTGCGAAATATGAACCCCAAAAAAGGCCTATGCAATGGCACAAGATTAATTGTTCAACAATTAAAGGACCATTTTATAGATGCTGAAATTTTAACTGGGACCCATAAAGGAGAGAGAGTTTTCATACCAAGAATAGATTTAGCACCAAGTGAAAGTAGTCTCCCTTTTATACTTCAAAGAAGACAATTTCCCATTATTATGGCATTTGCCATGACCATTAATAAATCACAAGGTCAGACTTTCAAATCTGTGGGTATTTACTTGGAAGAACCAGTTTTTGCACATGGTCAATTGTACGTTGCGTTGTCACGGTGCAAAAATCCACAGGCTATTAAAGTTTACATTGAAAACAATGAAAGTCAAGGTGATTTATTAGAAGATGGACGTATTTTTACTAAAAACATTGTCTACTATGAAGTACTATAACTTTGCAGGATACAAACTAAAGCCATGCAAACATTTTGGAAAAACATTCAAAAATACAAAACAATTGGTTGTTTAATTCAGTCATAATTAATGGAAGTCATGTTTATGGATAATTCGCCTCACAAAATACTTGCCTTGCATTTCTATGAAAAATTATGTTAAAATGTTAAGTCACTATGTTAATGTTTCATTCATGTTTATCGCCAGTTTATGTGCTCAGTAATGAATTACTTTAATTACGTACGGTTTAAGGAGAGTTTTTACTGTATGCCTTCCTCTACATTCAATGTATATTAAACTTAACAATTATTCTGATACAAATTGCATGTTAATACTGATTAATTTAAAGTTAAACTGTTTTTACATTCAAATGTTAATACTTTTAATTCAAAATTATGTTACAAAATGTATTTACTATGTTCCTGTTTATAATGTTCAAAATTACACAAATGTTTTGCAAAAATTCCAAAGTTACATAAAAAATAAAGTTCAATTTTAAAAATATATACTTTCAAGGTAATTCCTTACATATATTTTAAACTTCATGTTAAAATTCGGCACGTTGCAAAAAGTCTTTTTACTTTTTACTTTCCTCTGGATTCTATGTATATTAAAGTGAACAATTCTTCAGATACAAAATTCATTTTTAAAAACCATTACATCAACGTTTTACAAAAATACATGTTCATATCACAATACTTACAAGGGTCAAAAATATATTTAAATAACTAAACAACTTCACAAACATATACATCACATTGCCGTCATTTTTTGACGGGCAAGTCGCTAGTCTGTAATAATAATGGAATTTCCTCACTTTCAATTATATTTGGGGATTTATAGCATACTACTACCAATATTCTTTTGGAATTTGCTGCTCCGCTATTTAACTCTACCCACAAACATTTAATATTATCATTAGTTCCAGCATAAATATCTTCCCTGACTATAGGCTTAAATTCAGGCTTAACATACTGACAAATCCCTCCTACCCTTTTACCATTGCCCTTATATTTCCTAAATCGGTTATTAACATCCAGATTAACAGTACAGTCATGAGAGTCATCCCATCATGTTTCAGTAATGCCTATCAAATCACATGTCACATTTACTGCTAATAATTCTAACTGTCCCATTTTTCCTGGCAAGCTTCTGGCATTAACAAGCATACACCTTATGTTATGAGTCTGTAGTTCTGGAGTACCTGTCACTGTACTTGAGTTACTTAGCAGTACCGCCCTATTGACTATACTAACCCTCCCCATCTCCTCCCACATGACTAGTTAATTAATTCCTTACCCCCTCTACACTTACTACCCCATTAATTCTATCTAGTCCCTCGCCCCACCTATTAGTTTAAAAACTCCCCCAGCCATTCTACCCTCCTTTCCCCTAGCACAGCAGCTCCCTCATCATTAAGGTGCAATCCATCGCTGCTATAGAGATTGTAACCAAGTGAGAAGTCAGCCCAGTGCTCTAAAAACCCAAACCCCTCCTTAGTGCACCACTTTTTTAGCCATGCATTAACCTCCCTAAGCTTAATCTGTCTTTCTGGACTAGCACGTGTCACTGGTAGTATATCAGAAAATACTACCTTGGAGGTCCTTGCCTTAAGCTTAATTCCTATTCTTTAAAATCATCCTTTAGGATGCTCCCTCTTTCACTAGCTTTGTCATTGGTACCAATATGTACCAAGACCACCAATTTATTTTGAGCCCCTCCCAATAATGTATCTACCCGATCCACAAGATGCCGAACCCCAGCACCCGGAAGCAAACTGTTTGATTGCTGGGATCAGGATGACAAATCACCCTTCCTACCTTCCTAATAATAGATATAGGTTTAAATAGTTTTTCATAACTGTTTTTAAATAACAGTTTCAGATTTGGAGTGAAGTTTATACCAAGGTGGGTAAACTTATTACAATTACAATTATAACCAAATTTTTCTTTTAAGCTTTTATGTAATATATAATCTAGATGTATTACTAATACTTCAGTTTTAAAAGTGTTCAATTTGTAATAAGATAACTCGATGTATTGATCTATACATTCATGGAGATATTTTAATGAACTTAATGGATTTGTGATCACTATATCATCAGCAAACATTGATTATTTGCTTATAATTTTACCCATTGTTATACCTTCAATTTATTCTGTGTTTCTAATTAGTATATAATCACTAGCGACTTGCCCGTCAAAAAATGACGGCAATGAGATGTGTATGTTTTTAAAGTTGTTTAGTTATTAATAAACATAGGGAATTGTAAGGTAGCTAATGTTGTTTTGTGTGTACTTCTGAAATATATAATACAAATTAATAAATGAATATACTTTACCTATTTTGAAGCATTGTGTTGAAGAGCTGTGAACCTTGTTTGATGTTGCTGCAGCATTAGTGGTGTGGAGGTGCTGTGTGAGCGTGATGAACGTGTGCAGTGTAATAGTGTGCGTGCGCGAGCCGAAATCGTTAGCGTAGTTGTGTACTTCCTCATTAGCGTAAAATGGCGGGTAATGTGTGGTATGCGTCTTCGCGTATTATCCGTAGGTCGTTTAATGGCAGGTAATGTGTGGTATGCGTCTTAGCGGATTTTCCGTAAGTGTTTTCCGTGGTTATAGTGCTGTAGCCTCGTTTTCGTTTTGTTCGTCCACCATTTTTTCTCTCGCTTAGAGAATTTTGTAGTGTCTAAACTCTTTTATTTTTAGTTAAGTGAAGGTGTAAGTAGTTTTTTTGAGGTCCTGGATGCTTCCTCTTGCTGTAGGTAAGCTTTTTATGTATGTGTTGTGTGTATTTATTGTGTTTTTGCTTTTTTCCTGTCCGCGGGTTGCGTCCGATTTTTGCGATGTTGTAATGTGTGGTATGCGTCATAGCGGATGTTCAGTAAGTGTTTTACGTGGTTAGAGTGCGGTAGCCTTGTTTTCGTTTTGTTCTGCCACCAATTTTTCTCTAGCTTAGAGAATTTTTTAGTATGTAAACTCTTTTATTTTGAGGTAAATGAAGGTGTAACTTGCTTTTTTGAGGTCGTGGATGCTCCCTCTTGCTGTCGGTAAGCTTTTTATGTATGTGCTGTGTGTATTTATTGTGTTTGTATTTTTTTTCGTGGTCGCGAGTTGGGGCCGTATTTTTTTGCTACAGTTTAACGGCTCGCCTCGCTACGCGAGGCTCGCCTTCAATGAGTGCCTGTGACGCTCATTGCCAAAGTGCTACATATTAACGTTAATTTTTCGCGGGTCGCAGTTGCTTCGCCGCGGCCCTCGCTGACAACTATATATGGGATGTATACACTCTGCACATTACACACACAACACATCATTATATATATATATATATATATATATATATATATATATATATATATACTCTGCACATTACACACACACCTCACACACCTCACACACACACAACACAACATTATATATATATATATATATGTATACACTCTGCACATTACACACACACCTAACACACACACAATACATCATTATATATATATATATATATATATATATATATGTTTACACTACACATTACACACACACCTCACACACACACAATACATAATTTTATATATATATATATATATATATATATATATATATGTATACACTGCACATTACACACACACCTCACACACACAATACATTATATATATATATATATATATATATGTATACACTCTGCACATTACACACACACCTCACACACACACAACACATAATTTTTTATATATATATATATATATATATATATATATATATATACACTGCACATTACATACACACCTCAAACACACAATACATCATTATATATATACTAGCGACTTGCCCGTCAAAAAATGACGGCAATGAGATGTGTATGTTAGTAAAGTTGTTTAGTTATTAATATATATATGTGACAGTTGTATTGTGATATTAAAAGATGTTTAGTTTTGTAAAATGTTCTCTTGGTGAACAATAATTTTTAAAGCATTTTATATTAACATTTGAATGTAAGAATAGTGGAACTTGAAATTAATCATTATTGTAAACTTTAGGCAATGGTTTGTTAACATGCAATTTGTATGTGAAGAATTGTTAACTTCAATATACATGAAATCCAGAGGAAAGCAAACAGTAAAAACCCTTGTTGAAACGTACACAATTTTAACCTGAACTTTGTAATATATGTAAGTAAGAAACTTGAAAGTATATTTTTTTAAACTTTAACATTATTATTTGTGTAACTTTGGAACTTGACAAAACATTTATATAACTTTGAACATTATAAACAGTAACATAGTGAATACATTTTTTAACATAATTTTGTATTAAAAGTATTAACATTTGAATGTAAAAACAGTTTAACTTTAAAGTAATCAATATTTTAAACTTGAGGCAATGGTTTTTTAACATGCAATTTCTATCCGAATAATTGTTAACTTCAATATACATTGAATGCAGAGGAAGGCAAACAGTAAAAACTCTCTTTAAAATGTACCCAATGAAATAAATTCCTTCCTGACCACATGAACTGTCGATAAACCTTAATACAGGGAGTAATCTTAACATAACAGACAATATTTACATTGTGTCTTAAAACGTGGTTGAGCTGTTAACATGAACTTTGTAATATGTTGAAGTAAAGACCGTTAAAATATTGTTTTCCAACTTGTAACATTAGAAACAGTAACATAGTTAATTAACATTTTAACATAATTATCACATATATAGTTGCAAGGCAAGTGTTTTGTGTGGCGAATCATCCATAAAGAGTCTTTCCATAAATTATGACTGAAATTGTTTCTTGTATATTATTTTTTAATGTTTTTTTAAAAAAATTCCTTGTGTTTTCTTTCTTTACTGAAAAGTTATAGTACTTCATAGTAGACAATGTTTTTAGTAAAAATACATCCATCTTCTAATAAATCACCTTGACTTTCATTCTTTTCAATGTAAACTTTAATAGCCTGTGGATTTTTGCACCGTGACAACGCAACGTACAATTGACCATGTGCAAATACTGTTTCTTCCAGGAAAATACCCACAGATTTGACCTTGTGATTTATTGATGGTCATGGCAAATGCCATAATAATGGGAAATTGTCTTCTTTGAAGTATAAAAGGGAGACTACTTTCACTTGGTGCTAAATCTATTCTTGGTATGAAAACTCTCTCTCCTTTATGGGTCCCAGTTAAAATTTCAGCATCTATAAAATGGTCCTTTAATTGTTGAACAATTAATCTTGTCCCATTGCATAGGCCTTTTTTGGGGTTCATATTTCGCAGTAACATGATAATTGCACCTTTCTTTAGCTGCAAAATATGTGGTGGCATTCCAGAAGGAGTTAGTGAGTTTATGAATTCAGTCGAAAAGTTGGCCTGACTTTCATTGTCATCAGCAAGTACAGAATCAGCACTGTGATAATTTCTTTGTGGTACATTAATATTTTTAAAGATTTCATTATTGAGGATTAATGCATCCTTATTTTTACACGATAGTATGACTTGTTTGGCAAGCTCAGAATATTCCTGGTTATTTATGCTCCCTTCAAATATAGCCGATATAATATCTTGTTGACAAATCATATGAGGTGGGATCTCTACAGTGTCGTCAGGTAAATGTGGTATTTTTTCTGTTCTGCCTTCTCCAATTTTAATAAGCCAATCATTGAAATCAGTTTGGCCTTCTGATCTCATATTTTGTTTCAGTTGAAGATGGGTAAAATGTTTCCATAGTGTACTTGACTTTATACATGTTTCAATAATGTCAGTTCGATTTCCATGTACAACGACAGCTAATGTTTGTCTAAAATCGCCACCTAACAACATTACCTTTCCACCAAATGGAAAAGTATTATCCATGACTTCACGAAGCAAACGGTCAATACATTGGAGGGCATAGCATGACATCATTGTGGCCTCATCTATTATAATTAATTTACATTTGTTCAATTTCTTTGCTTGTAATGATGTCATGCGAATATCTGACACAGAAGTTACTAAAATAGGCACTGGCAGTTTAAATCCACTATGAACAGTTCTTCCACCTTCTAACAAAAGTGCAGCAATTCCAGTAGTGGCAAACGCCATTGCTATTTGACCTTGTGCTCGTACTGAACTCATTAATAAATTATACAGATAGGTTTTTCCTGATCCGCCAGGTCCATCAAGATAGAAATAACGCTCTGTCACCATGTCATCATCTATGGCATTTTTAATAGCATTAAATGCTTGCAATTGTAATGTATTTAAAGTTGCAAGTCTTTCTTCTGTTCTTTCTGCTTGTAGTTGAATGTCATAGTCTTCAAAGTTTATGTCATCTATAAGACCTGGATCAGGCAAATTAAAACTTGCACAACTTAATCCATGAGTTAAAAAGACTTCTTGGATTTCCATTAACGCTTTTAAGTGTGCAATGGGTTCATTGTATCGTCGCATAAAGTCTTCAGCCATATTACTTTTAAAAGTCTCCCACAAAGCTAATGCATTTGGAGCATTTGAGAAGATACAAATAAAAGCAAATTGTTCTCTCATCTGTCGTGGCATTTGACATTGTGCTGCTTCTTCTAAACATCTTTCCCATTCTGTATCATCCGATAGTAAGTTTCTATGTCTTGCAGCTAAATGGAAGGATTCATATACAATGTCATTAACAGTTCTTAAGTGTTCAAAACTTTGTGCTCCAGGAACATTTAAAAGTAATATTCGTAAGCAAAAATGTTCAACATCTCTTGGACTGACTGTGTAAATTCTTGGAATTATTTTATTGCCTCTGCTTTTTCTTGGTCTCCATAATCCATTCACAAAAACATAGTGATATGGAATTTCAATATATAAGTATTGTGTTGCTTCTGAATCAGTGGAATTTAATTCAAACCATGCAGTTAGTGTAGTGTGACGATCTTCACTTTGAGCCAATGCATTCATTTCATTTCCAGCATGGAAATAGACTAAATGTCGTTGTGGCAAATGTACTGCTAACCTATATACTGCATGTGATCTATCATGCATTTCAAATTTTAAAAGCCGCCACATAGTTTCTGGCGCACTGACATAGCGAGCATCTACATGAGATGCAAGTTCATCATGTACTAACTCACTACATTCAGGGTTATCTGCACTTTTGACGACTACAGTAGCTGCATCGTAGCCTTTGTAAATATATTTGTAGACATATTTAATGGATTTGATGGAAGTGCAGGCTTCTACGTTGATGTGGGCGTTGTACTTCATGAGTAAATGTAGATTGTAGGGTACTACATATCTATTGTCCACTTTTTTCCCACGAATAATGGCACATCTCCTTCTCTTCTTTTATAAAGTGGATATCCATCACAATTGGCATAGGTTTTGTCTCTATAATCTTTTGGAAATTCTTTGGAACATTTATTATTTTCCATACATGGTGATTGTGGATTAAGGTCACCACAGGGTCCATGAATCATGCGATGAGGAACAATCTCATATAGTCTACCATATAGTATGGATCTGGTAGTTCAGCAACAATGACTGCATCCACTTTGTCTGAAGTATCTAATTTATCTTTTTTTTGAAGTATTATTAGAAGATGTGCATGTGGAAGGCCTCTTTTTTGAAATTCAATGGTATATACATAAGCAAGACATTTGCCAAATAACTGATTTATAGTGAAGTCACATATTAATTCATTTAATTTAATCTTAAAAACTCTGGCTACTAAATCTGGTCGATCTGAAGCACTTTGTCCAAGAAGTAGATTTTGTGTAATTTCTGGCCATTGTGGATTACATGTAAATGTCAGAAATAAATCGGGTTTGCCAAATTTGGTGACAATAGCCATAGCATCATTGTATCTTTCTCTCATATTTCGAGGAGATCCTTGAAAGGAAGATGGTAAAATGATGGCTTTGTCAGCTTTCATGTCTCTGCTTATAGCCACGTCAACAACATAGTCCATTAGTCCAGAATATTGTTCTACACAGAGTTTATCTTGTTGATATTTGATAAAGTTTAAATTGTTTGCCTCAACTTGCAAATAAGAATCAATAATCCATTGTTGGGTTAGTTTTCCACCACATAAAATTGGATTAAATACATTGCGAATGGCAATTTGAGCTACTTTAAATTCAATCATAGAAACATTATTTCGGATTCTGGCTTTAGCATTTGGGTAACTGGGATGTGTTAATTTTGGTTGCCAACCTGCTTCTCCGTGTGGGAAAAAGATGGGATATGTCATTGGATCTAAATTTGGACTTAAGATACTCATATTAATGAACGGTTGCTCCTCATTTCTGGGATATATTCTAATGTCTCTTTTAAATGGTGGTTCTCCTTCATCATTCTGAAACACCATTGCAACCTCATTTGATGTTGGCAAGTTATAACGACGTTTATCAGTATGTCTGTCTCTTTTAAGCACCATATTAACCTTCGGCATTGGTAATTGATGTCTTTGTGCATGAAGTAGTTGTTCATTTTCTACTTCTGCCAATTTTTTATAATTTTTACTGTAGGGATTGTTGTCCATAATGTTATTTAGCTCTATAAAAACACTGTGTAAGCATTTTTTATTTTCTTCCATCTGCATATGTTGGTCAACAGCTTCCATTGTATCTAGGACATATAGTTGAGCGAATTTTCTTTGATCTCCTTCCTCTGGATGTAAATGGGAAGTGCGATGATAAATTTTTCCTTGGACTTTAAAACAGTAAGGACCATGTCCTGGTACATTAGCAGCTAATGTTGCCCCCATAGATGCAAAGGATATGGCACTATTGTAGGATCTTATGTTTGTTTTAAAATTTTTGTAGTTTGGAAAAGTAGGTTCAGTCATAATGTTTTGTAAATAGATAGGAAATTCTTTCCTTTCTGGAAGTTTGAACTTGCCTTTTTGACAGCAACTAATAAATTGGCCATCTCTGGGTCTCTCCTGTTTAAAATAATAAGCCTCACAAAACTGACATTGAGTCGTCATGTCCCCACAACTATGAACCTCTACTGCTAAAGACTTGAGTAAAGGACAATTTGCAAAGCATATAGGATTTTGACTTTGATATTCATCAGGTGAAAATCATATAATGTTTCAACAACAGGTTCTAAATGCTTAGATTTTTTCGTGGCTTTTCTTGGTATATGTTGTATTGTTTGAGGTAAAATGTCATGTAATGTTTCATGAACCGGTTCTAAATGCTTAGTTTTTTTCGTTGCTTTTTTTTTGTATGTCTTGTATTTTTTCAGGTAAAATGTCATCTGATGTTTCAGCAACAGGTTGTAAATGCTTTATTTGCTTGTTCGTTTTTTTTGTCATATCTTTAATTTCTGCAGGTGACAGTCTTTTGCTTGCAATTCTTTTGCGTTCTTTTTCTCGTCGAATTTCCTTCTTCTCCGGTGTCTGCTGGCTGTCTGCTCTCTGTCGTCGTTCTCTAGCTTGGCGTATTTTCTTTTCTTGTTTACTCTCGTTATCAGCCATGTTAATCTGTAAAAATAAAATAATGTATCTTTAGTTTATTTTGAGATGTTAAGTTTGTTTTCAGCAAAAATTGTTATCAACCGTGTGTACATTTTACGTCGATACAAAGCTAAGATATTTATTTATTTTTCTCTTTTTTTACTTGTTATACTGTACCTTGGTTGAAGTTTGATTTCAAGCAGAATCTTTGTTGGTCCTGTGTTGAAAGCCTTCGTCCGATGGTCTGGTCCTGTGTTGAAAGTCCTCGTCCAATCGTCTGGTCCTCTGTTGAAAGTCCTCGTCCGATGGTGTAGACCTGTGTTGAAAGTCCTCGTCCGATGGTGTAGTCCTGTGTTGAAAGTCCTCGTCCGATGGTGTAGTTCACTGTTGAAAGTCCTCGCCCGCTGGTCTGATCCTCAGTTGAAACTCCTGGTCCGATGGTCTTGACGCAGTATCTGTTGTAAAATAAAAATGAAAATGTTATTTGATTTGAATGTATTTGTATTAACTAAAAATGACATTATTTCTTTGTATTGTATGTGTTCTGCTATAATTTTTTTTGTGCAACCTTTTCAAAATACTTGAAATGTATTTTTATATTGCATACATAATTTTATTATACTGTAATCATTTTTTGTGAATTATTTTGTATATGATTGCACTGGTTTTAGCATTATCCTATTTTCTGTCCAGCACTTTTGGTATACTTATTTAGGCTTCTTTGTAAGGCTTATAGGTTGTTAAAGATTCTTAAATATTAAAGAAGAATATTAATTTAGTTTGCTATGTGTTTGTGTGAGTTTTTCTAAAATCCTGTTTGGTGCGCACCAAAAGTGGTATGCTTATTTAGGCTTCTTTGTAAGGCTTATACGTTCTTAAACATTAAATAAGAATATTAATTTAGTTTGCTATGTGTTTGTGTGAGTTTTTCTACAATCCTGTTTGGTGCACACCACTTGTGGTATGCTTATTTAGGCTTTTTTCTAAGGCTTATAGGTGGTTAAACATTAAATAAGAATATTAATTTACTTTGCTATGTGTGTGTTTTTGTACAATCCTTTTTGGTGTGCACCACTTTTGGTATGCTTATTTAAACTTCTTTGTAAGGCTTATAGGTTGTTAAACATTGAATAAGAAAGTTAATTTAGTTTACTATGTGTTTGTGTGAGTTTGTTACAATCCTGTTTTGTGTGTACCTCTTTGAGTGTACCATATGTTGCATACTTTGGCCCTCATTCAATTGCAGTTTGGCCAATTGAATAGGGCTCTAAATGTGCTTATTTAGAGCCCTATTCAATTGACCAAAATAGCAATTGAATAAGGGCCTTTGGTTGCTGCATTTGTTATATTGTCGGGGCCTCATTCACTAGCGTTTTGGTCAATCGAATAGGGCTCAATATGACCACAGAGCATCTTTTTTTACAGAAGTTTTTAGTTAGTGAACTTGTATCCAAAAGCAAGGTCTTCACTAACTAAAAAGTTCAGTAAAAAAATATGCTCTGTGCTTATATAGAGCCCTCTTGAAATGGCAAATCACATTTAAATGAGTCCCTCTGCCATTAAACATATATAGGTCCTCATTCAATTGCAATTTTGACAATTGAAGAGGGCTCTATATAAGCACATAACATATTTTTTGACCGAAGTTTTTACTTAGTGAAGACCTTGATTTTGGATAGAAGTTCAGTAACTAAAAAGTTCTGTATAAAAAATATGTTATGTGCTTATATAGAGCCCTATTCAATTGTCCAACTCGCAATTGAATGAGGCTCATAGTTCATTTCTTTTTTTATACTTAATACTTTACCTTGATTGAAGTGTCGAATGACAGAGTGTCCCCTCCTGCCAATCTTAATCCGCTGGTCTTCTTGTAGTGTCTGTTTGAAAAAGAAAGTGAAATGGTTAATTGTATATTTCTTCTTTTTGATTTAGCAAAGCATGGTCTTTTCAGCATGTAATGTATTTTTCTATCTTACCTGTTCTTCTTTGTTGGTGTTCTTTAAAAGGGATTGTGGGTCACAGTGCACAGTGCAAATTGTTGAGTGACGCTGTTGATGCAGAGTCTGTTTGAATATTAAAAGAAGTAGAAAGATTGAGTTTTAGGTAATATATTGAATTGCAATAAATTAATGTCATTTAAATTTATTTCTGTAATTATTTTCAATTAACATTATTTTTTTGGTGGGGCTACACACATATGTCACATACATGAAGCACATTTTCAGAGTTTAATTTAATTTTTTTGTGTGTGTGACATATCACGATACATGAATCATATTTTAATTGTTAAATGAACCTTATTTTTTGTTTTTGCCAACACACATAAATGTGTGTGTGACATGTAACTATAGATGATACACATATATGTGCGTGTCACATATCAGTATACATGACTCATATTTTAATATTACACATTTTTTTTTCTAATGTCATTTAAATGTAGTTGTTTAATTAGTTTGTTTTACGATCATTTTGTTGCAGGGGCAATACACACATATGTGCGTGTCACATGTCACTATACATAAACCCCTTTTTGATATTGACATTTTTTTTTTTTTTTTTTGTTGTTAAATGAACCTTATTTTTTTTGTGGGCCTACACACATAAATGTGTGTGTGACATGTGACTATACTTGATAGACATAAATGTGCGTGTGACATGTCACTACATAAATCACATTTTCATCGTTCTTTATAATAAAATGTAATATGTTATAGCTTACCTCTCAGTTGTAATTTGCACAGTGTAAAGTAGTAAATTAGGAAACAATTCTCTTCTGAAGTAAGAGCAGCAGTTAACTCTGAAGTCACTCTGTTCATCACCTGAGTAGAAATGTAGAAATTTCTGGAAAGTAGGCAGTATTTATAACCTTGTAGAAATTTCTGGAAAGTAGGCAGTATTTTTTTAAACTTTCAAGTGCCTCAGAACGTTATAACGCAATACGCATGCGCTATTTGCGTTCCAGCTTACAATTTGCGTTCCATCCGCCATTTTGTGCGTAGTAGTGATCAAAATGGTGTTTAACTGTGACTGTGGTACGTTCCGCATAGTATGTGTTTCATTCTTCCGAGTTACTGCAGTGTAGTTACGTCTGAAGCCTCGTTTTCGTTTTGTTTGGTGGCCATTTTTTCTCTCGCTTAGCCGATTTTCGGCAGTTTAAACTCATTTTTGTAAATTAACTTTTGGAGGTGCCGGATGCCCCCCTTTGCTGTAAGTAAGCTTTTTATGTGTTTGTTGTGTTTATTTCTTGTGTTTGTGATGTTTTGTTGCGCGGCCTTTGGAATGGGTCTTTCGCGGCCGTTTTTTCCCCCGATGCGGCAGTATTTTGTTGCGATGCTGCCGTATTTTTTGCAATATACACAGTTAGCTTTTACGTGTACGACGCAGTGTATTTGTTTCTAAGTCGTGCGTATGTGTGTTAAGAGAGTGTGAAGGGCCTTTTTTGCAGTTTTTTTTTTGTAAGTCTTGCTTGTGTGTGTCTGGGTGTAAGCGGGTGTGAGGGGCCTTTGAGGTTTTTTTGTTAAAAAGTCGTGTGTGTGTATGTGTGTGTTAACACAGCCGACATTGAGGCTCCACCTCCGCAAATGCGGACCCTCGCTTCGCGAGGATCCGCAATTTGCGCGGACGTTGGGATGCTCCCACCATCGCAAATGCGGGCCCTCGCTTCGGGGAACGCGAGGGACGCTGCACGAGCCCGCAAGCGTGAGCAACTGCCCGTACGCTCACAACTATATATGTGATATATGTATACACTCTGCACATTACACACACCTCACACACACACAACACAACATCATTATATATATATATATATATATATATATATATATATGTATACACTCTGCACATTACACACACACCTCACACACACACAATACATCATTATATATATATATATATATATATATATATATATATATGTATACACTGCCCATTACACACACACCTCACACACACACACAATACATCATTATATATATATATATACTAGCGACTTGCCCGTCAAAAATGACGGCAATGAAAATTGAAGCCTGGCAATGGTGTTTGTCACACATTGCGAGCCTTTCCCCCCCCCTACTTTACTGGCCTTGCGATGAGCTCCTTCAGCGCTCATTTCGGGACTTGCAATGAGTGGCTTTGGCGCTCATTGTTAGCCTCTCCAGCCCTCTACTTTCCCTCCCCTGCTCTCTCTCCCTTGTTTCTCCTTCCCCTCTCTCCCTCCCCTGTGTCTGTTCCCCCTCTCACTCCCCTGTGTCTCTTCCCCCCTCTCTTGTTTCTCCTTCCCCCTCCCCTGTGTCTTTCCCCTCTCCCTCCCCTGTGTCTTTCCCTTCTCCCTCGCCTGTGTCTTCCCCCCCTCTTTTCCCTGTGTCTTTCTCCCCCCTCCCTCCCATGTCTCTTCACCCCGTCTCCCTCCCCTGTGTCTTGTATCCTATCCTCCCTCCCCTGTGTCTCTTCCCCCCGCCCCTTGTCTCTTCCCCCCCTCCGCTGTGTCTCCTCCCCTATTCTGTCCCACCCCTGTGTCTATTCCTCCTCTCCCTCCCCTTTTTCTCTTCCTCACCCCCTCTCCCTCCCCTGTGTTCCCCCCCCCCCCTCTTTTCCCTGTGCTTTTCTCCCCCTCCCTCCCGTGTCTCTTCACCCCGTCTCCCTCCCCTGTGTCTCTTATCCCCTCCTCCCTCCCCTGTGTCTCTTCCCCCCCTGCCCCTTGTCTCTTCCCTCCTCCCCCATCCTGTCCCACCCCTGTGTCTATTCCTCCTCTCCCTCGCCTGTTTCTCTTCCTCACCTCCTCTCTCTCACCTGTGTCTCTCTTCCCCCCTCCCCTGTGTCTTTCTTCCCCCTCCTCTCCCTGCCCTGTGTCTCTCTTCCCCCTCCTCTCCCTCCCCTATGTCTCTCTTCCCCCTCCTCTCTCTCCCAGTGTCTCTCTTCCCCCTCCTCTCCCTCCCCTGTGCCTCTCTTCCTCATTCCCTGTGTTTTTTTCCTCCTCCTCTCCCTCCCCTGTCTCTCTTCCCATCCTCCTCTCCCTCCCCTGTGTCTCTCTTCCACCTCCTCTCTCTCCCAGTGTCTCTCTTCCCCCTCCTCTCTCTCCCAGTGTCTCTCTTCCCCCTCCTATCTCTCCCAGTGTCTCTCTTCCCCCCTCCTCTCCCTCCCCTGTGTCTGTCTTCCCATCCTCCTCTCCCTCCCCTGTGTCTCTCTTCCCATCCTCCTCTCCTTCCCCTGTGCCTCTCTTCCCCCTCCTCTCCCTCCAGTGTCTCTTCCCCTCCCCTGTATCTGACTTCCCCTGTCCCCTGTGTCTCTCTTTCCCCCTCCTCTCCCTCCCTCATGTATCTCTTCCCCTCCTCTCCTCCACGTGTCTCTCTTACCCTCTTCCCCCTGCAGTGTCTCTCTTCCCCCATTCCTCCCTCACCGCAATGCGTCTAAATGGTTTAGACGCGCGCGCACGCTCATGTGCCCGTCTTCGCACGCGCCCGCACAGTCTTGCTCGCGCACGCGTCACACACAGTTGTGCGCACGCGTCACGCAGGTCGTGCGCGCGTGGCCCACTTATGGGCGCGTGCCACCAGAGAAGAGGCTGCAGGGCTTATGTGGTGCGAGCATCAGTGGGGTAAAGGGAGCCGTGCCAGGGGGAGTTGTTAGCAAAGCGTGACGACAACTCGCAGTTTGACAATTAGAATATGTGATATGTATACACTGCACATTACATACACACCTCACACACACAAAAGATCATTATATATATATATATATATATATATACTGTATATATATATATATATATATATATGTATACACTCTGCACATTATGCACACACACAATACATCATTTTATATATATATATATATATATATATATGTATACACTCTGCACATTACACACACACCTCACACACACACAACACATCATTTTATATATATTAATATGTATACACTCTGCACATTACGCACACACAATACAAATACATCATTATATATATATATATATATATATATATATATATATATATATATGTATACACTCTGCACATTACACACACACCTCACACACACAATACATCATTATATATAAATATATATATATATATATGTATACACTCTGCACATTACACACACACACACACAATACATCATTATATATATATATATATATATATATATTCACACTGCACATTACACACACACCTCACACACACAAGACATCATTATATATATAATATATATATATATGTATACACACTGCACATTACACACACACCTCACACACACAATACATCATTATATATATACATAAATATATATATATATATATATATATATATATGTATACACTCTGCACATTACACACACACCTCACACATACACAATACATCATTTTTTATATATATATATATATATATACATATATATAGAAGGGGAAGGAAAACTCAAAGACTTCCATAATTCGTTCAATACCTTTCACCCATCCATTCAATTTAAAATGGATTATTCCACAGAACAGGTTAACTTTCTGGATACCACCATTTCCATTACAAATGGCAAACTGAATTAATCTATCTATAGGAAACCTACAGACAGATGTAGTTAGCTCCACAACTCTAGCTTCCACCCCTCCCACACTAAACAAGGGATAATTCATAGTCAAGCCATCAGATACCACCACATATGTTCAAACAGAGGACCGTGATGAACACTTAAAAACACTGTCTGCCTCCTTCAGACAGAAGGGTTACAAACCCTGTATTATCACTCAGAAAGTAACCTCTGCCATCAGAACACCCCGGGAACACCTGCTGCAATACAAAACCAAAGAAACAACTTCACGTACCCCTCTGGTAACCACATACCATCCGGTTCTAGAAGGAATACACATATTTAAGGACTTACAACCACAACTCACAGAGAACACAGAATTAAAACATATATTGCCTAAACCCCCCATTCTTGCATTTAGGCAGCCACCAAACTTAAGACAAACATTGGTGAACAGACGATTGCCAAATGAACAGCATAACAGAGAAAATGGCACCAAACCCTGCAATAAAAGTCGCTGCAAACTATGCCAACACATCTGCAAAGAGGACACAGCCACGCACAACAACAAGACCCACAACATCACAGGCTCATATTCATGTACATCATCAAATGTAGTGTACATGATACAATGTACTGTATGTGAAAGGGGGTGCTACATTGGGGAAACCAGCCAGAGACTACACATGCGAATGAACCTCCACCGAAGCTCCATCAAAAAACACCAGGAAGACAGATATTGTAATCCAGTGGGACACCATTACACCCAGGAGAACCACTCCATCCAAAACCTCAAAATAAAAGTACTCAGAGGGAATTTCAGAACTATCCAACAGCGGAAAACTTTTGAATTAAAAATGATTCAATTTTTTAATACCAAAGATTTTGGTATTAACATCGATTTAGGCTTTCTGGCCCACTATCTTAATGTCTTATAGCTAACACATTCCACTTACCTCCCCCCCTTCTATTGCTGTTTTTGTAAGCTACATGCTATACTTAAATTTATTGCTCTTTATTTCACTCTGTTGTGTTCTTATCTACAACCTGATCTATAGACTTACTGACCTATCAGGACATTATTCACAGTGCTGGTCTGTTTCTCACTTAACTCTGGCCAATTAATTTAGTCTTTCTTGTTTTTCCAATTTTTTCCCCACCTCTTTCTGTTTGCTGTTTTTAGTTCATACTTGTATCAGTAATGCTTTTTGACTTGATAAAGATAGGCATTATCTCTCGAAAGTTCGTCGCTTTATTATGAATACGTTTGTCCAATAAAAAAGGTATCACTATTCACTGCAATACTCTGATTATTCAACTGGATTACTGGCCATTCACGACTACCTCACTCTTCATATATATATATATATATACACATATATATATATATATATATATATATATATATATATATATATATATGTATATATATATACACATATATATATATACACATATATATATATATATATATATACACATATACACATATATATATACACACATATACACATATATATATATATATACACATATACACATATATATATATATATACACATATACACATATATATACACATATATATATATATATATATATATATATATATACATATATATCTATATACACACACATATATATATATATATATATATATATATATATACACATATATATATATATATATATATATATATATATACACACATATATATATATATATAAATATATATGTGTGTATATAGATATATATGTATATATATATATATATATATATATATATATATATATATATATATATGTGTATATATATATGTGTATATGTGTATATATATATGTGTACTCCTTCCTTACCCTCTCTCCAATTTTGAAATTACTGTGTTTCTCATATGTATATTATTAGTTGCCACTTTTTTCTTCATGTTATTTCTATATATATATATATATATACACACATATATATATATATATATATATATATATATATATATATAAATTACAAAAGAAAAAGCCAGTATTGTGTAGTGCTTATTTGAGTTGCTGTGCTGTACGGTTTTCTTTTTTAGAAAAAGCTGATGCATTTACATAATAAATATGGACAACATATTTTAAATGATGCTTTATTTCGCCACTACAAAGTAAATGATGTACACTTGGGAAGGACTTCACAGATATCTCAATATATACTCCATTCCCTGGGTCCTAAAAAGGTTTTGCTGGCTCCTCCCTAATCTGGCTGACATCTATGTACACCTCTTCCATGCCCCCTTTATCCCCCACTCTTAACATTGGCCCCAATATCACACACACTCTAACCACCATTACTCATTATGCTCCACTGTCTACTGTTCCCACCCCCTAGTCTACTTACTAATTTCACGGTACAGAGGTGAGATGGGAAACTCAAAAGCATAGATGGGTATACAGGTAGGTGGAAATTTGATGCACAAACCATGGTGTAAAAAGCAGCACTGAGCAACTGAGGCCCTTGCTCGCAGCCCTCGTTACGCGAGGGCTGCGGGCAAGGGCAGCGTGGGCTGCGGTCTAAGGCCGTAGCGAGGGCTGCGTGCAAAGGCCTCAGTTGCTGGGATGGAGCACTGAAGGCTTTGCGAGGGCCGCAGGCTCGCTACGCGAGCCCGCAAGCGTGAGCAACGGCCCCAGTTGCTGGGTTGGAGTGCCTTTGGCGCTCCATCCCAGCAACTGAGGTCCTTGCCCGCACCCGCAGCTACGCGAGGGCCGCGGCTCGCTGCATGAGCCCGCAAGCGAGAGCAACGGCCCGTACCCTCACAACTATATATGTGATAGCAAAGATCAAAGGAGAGAGGGGGCAACCTTGTCTGGTGCCGTTGTTAATTTTGAAATTTTAAGAATTGTAACAAATTGCCAATACATAGGCAGAAACATCTCTATAAAAAGCTTGGATTGCGAAAGAACCAAATTTACAGAGTCCATATTCTTTAAGAACTACACTTATAAAGTCCCAGTTTACTCTGTCAAATGCTTTCTCAGCATCAAGGGACAGAGCAACAACTGGGACTTTCTTTTTCTTAGAGTAATCAAACAGATCTATACATTTCTGATATTATCAGTTCCCTGTCTAGTTTTAAAAAAACATGTCTGATCCGTATTGATTAACTCTAGCAATAGTGGACTCAATCTGGTTGCTAAGATCTTAGCATAGATTTTAATATCTACATTGAGTAATGAGATAGGTCAGTAATTTCTACAGTCTGTGGTATCTTTACCGTCTTTTGAAATGGTTATTATTGCAGCTTCTACTGTTTCTGAAGAAACTTTTCCTGTATTCTTCATCAAATCAGTAGATAGGACAGATGCAAAAACCTTATAATACAAATTCGTAAAGCCATCCGAGCCAGGAGCTTTATTATGTTTGAGGGAATTAATGGCTTGCTGTAGCTCTTGAATCAAGATATCTCTTTCTAAATGTACTCTTCTTTAGGAAATCTTGAATTTGTATTAATGAAGGTTTCTTAAATGTAAGGTTATCTTCTAGATTGTATAGGGGTTTAAAATACTTAGAGAATATTTTAGCAATTTCATCAGGTTTTGAATGTTCAATACCTTTGTGATCTTTTAGTTTCTCTATTCTCTTATTTTCCATTTAATGTTTCAATGTATTTGCTTATAATTTTCCAGATTTATTGCCCATAAAATAATACCATTGTTGGAGTTTCCATATCATGTTATCTACTTGTATTTGCTGTATTTTTTAATGTTTGCTTGGATCTTATTTATCTCAATATTTCTATTTGTATCTATTGAAAATGTATTAATTGTTTGCAATTCATACAATTTAATATAGAGTAGTTTCAATGGTAAACCTATTTCTGTTATGTAAAGACCATAATAAACCTCTCGTGTAAGCCTTATGAGAGTTCCACGTGGTCATTTTAGAGTCCACAGTCTTTTGTTTAATATCTCTCAATTTTCTGAGTTTTTGAAAAGGGTAGTATCTATTCTCCTTGAAGATACTGAAGGGGCAAGTTCTATATATTCCTCAGAAATGCTAACCCTCTTGTTAAGGAGAATAGACACTCCCCTAGATTTTTTTCTTATCACTTGCATTGATCGTAATGTTATAGATCTTTGCTGATAAGTTTGGTTCTTTGCCATTAATCCAGTGAGTTTCTTGCATACAGACCAAATCAGCATTTTCTTTATGAAATATCTCCAAGACTGAATATCTCTTAAATTGTGAGTTTAAACCCTGGACATTTTGGGAGATTATTTTAAGATCCATTTCTAATATGATTTCATATATGGTTGTACCTGTCCAATTGTTAACCACATCTCTCATCATCATACGATCCTGCTTTACCAAAGATAAACAATACACAGTATTTACAAAAAAAGAAAAAGAAAAAAGTTTCAATCACTACCACTATACATTTGAGATTACAAATCTCTTTACTCTCCCATGACAACAGTTAGATGTTAAAAAATAAAAATAGATTTAATTAAAAGATAGGCCAATCTCCAAGAGAGAAATAATTGGTTGGGTTATTCTTTCCAGAGTAGAGGTAGATATTAACTATGTCAAGACTTCACTTATCTCACATGTTTTCCTATATACTCCCCTCTCTCCTTTACCCTCATTCTCTTCTTACCTTTCCACCTTTACCTTACCTTCCAGATGTTATCTTCTCATCAGTTTACTCCTCCCAATCTCCCTATTGCTTTTTAAATCCATTACCCCTCTATTGATCGCACATTTACATCCTTTTTTTCTCTTCCTTTTCCTTTCTTTCCCTTTTTTTTTAATTCTTTTTCCTTCTGCCTTCCCTTTCTTTTTCTTTCCTTCTCCATTCTGTTCTCCCTTCCTCTTCCTGGCCTTCCTCCCTTTTTTCTTACTCTTTTCTTCCCTTTTTTTCTTTCCCCTTAAAGGAATAGTAAATTTAGCACATATTGGAACACATCATATTATAGATCTACAAAAAGGCATGTTGAAATACTTTTTTAATTTTTGAAATATGTAAATTTTTCATTTAAAAATCAGTTCAACAGTAATGTATGGTTTCTTAAGTTGTTTACAGTTTAGAGACAGTCCTCCCTCTGTTCACAGCTCAGACAGAGTTCTGTTCCTCCTCCTAAACTACTCCTACCAACCAGGTGACAGGGGTGTGTCTCCATTAAAATCTATGAGAATGAATTAGATTGACAGGGGGGGTGCTCAGCACTATAGTAACATTATGGATAGAGGCTGATCTGCCTTGCTTGGCAGCCATTTTCCTCTCTCTTTCTGCAGGGGCAAACTATGTCTAAAGTAAGTAAGAAGCAATCTATATTATAACAAAGTATGTGAACATAAATAAAACATAAATAAAGATATATACTTCTATATATTAGCTTCTCATTATTTATAGTTTATATATGTGTGTTTGTGTATATATATATATATATTTATATATATATATATATATAAATATACATATATATATATATATATATATATATATATATATATGTATATATATGTATGTGTGGGTGTATATATATATATATATATATATATATATATATATATGTGTGATATATATATATATATATGCGTGTGTGTGTATCACATATATAGTTGTGAGCGTACGGGCCATTGCTCACGCTTGCGGGCTCGCGCAGCGAGCCGCGGGCCTCGTGAAGCAAGGGCAGCGGGCGAGGGCCTCAGTTGCTGGCATGGAGCGCCAGCAACTGCGACCCTCGCAAACTTTACGTCGCAACGCAAACAACATACGACACACGTTAACACACATTACGACCTCGCAACATTCGGACGCAACTCGCGAACATTACAAAATTCAAAACACAATACATACACACAGCACATACATTAAAAAATTACCTACAGCAACAGGGAGCATCCAGGTCCTCAAAAAAACAACTTACACCTTGATTTCACTCAAAATAAAAGAGTTTACACACTACAAAAATTCATAAGCGACAGAAAAAATGGCCGCCGAGCAAAACGAAAGCGAGGCTACACACGCAAACACCATAAGAGACACGTTTGCACACATTACGACCTTGCAAAAATAGGACGCAACACGCCAACATACAAACATTTCAAACACAATAAATACACACAACACACACATAAAAAGATTACCTACAGCAAGAGGAACCATCCAGCACCTCCAAAAAGCAAGTTACACCTTCATTTAAATAAAAATAAAACAGTTTACACACTAATAAAATCGCTAAGCGAGAGAAAAAATGGCAGACGAACAAAACGAAAACGAGGCTACAGCACTCTCAACACGGAAAACACCACAACACACTCGCAAAACACAAGAAACTCGCAAAACACCACGAAGCACCTACGGATAATCCGCGAAGACGCATACCACAGATAACCCGCCATTTTACGCCAATGCGGAAGTACACCACTACGCTAACGGTTTCATCTCGCGCACGCACAGTATTACACTGCACACATTTACCACGCTTACACAGCAGCTCCACACCACTAATGCTGCAGCAACCTCAAAACACATTGACAGCTCTTCACCACAATGCTTCAAAATAGGTAAAGTATATTCATTTTTTAATGTATTATATATTTCATTATTACACACCAAACAGCATTAGCTCACTTACAATTTCATTGCCGTCATTTTTTGACGGGCAATTCGCTAGTATATATATATATATATATATATATATATATATATATATACATATAAATATATATATATATATACCGTATTTATCGGCGTATAACACGCACTTTTTCTCCCTGAAAATAGGGGACAAATGACAGGTGCGTGTTATACGCCAATATTCCCTCGTCCCTCCTCATCCTCAACCTCCCTCCACATTCTAGACCCCCCTCCGCATTCTAATCCCTCCTCCTCATTCTAATCCCCCCTCCTTAACCTAAACCCAGCCTTAGGGCAAACGGTATATGCTAATGACAGGGCGCGCATGTGACGTCACATGCACGCCGTGACAAGGAGCGGAGCGGAGGCCGGAGCAGAAGCAGGTAAGTGAGGGGGAGGTATTTAGGGGGGTTTAGGTTGAGGAGGGGGGTTAAGGTTGAGGAGGGAAGGGGTTAGAATGAGGAGGGGGGTTAGAATGCGGAGGGGGGTTTAGAATGAGGAGGGTGGTTGACGAGGGGGATTGAGGTTGAGGAGGGGGGTTGAGGATAGGGGGGTTGAGGTTAAGGAGAGGGGTTGATGAGGGGGTTGAGGATAGGGTGGTTGAGGAAGAAGGATGAGGATGTGGGGATTGAGGAGGGGGGTTGAGGGGGGTTGAGGAGGGGGTTGAGGATGAGGAGGGGGGTTGAGGATGAGAAGGGAGGTTGAGGAGGGGCTTGAGGATGGGGGGGTTGAGGAGGGAGGATGAGGAGGGAGGCTGAGGACGAGGAGGGAGGTTGAGGATGAGGAGGGGGGTTGAGGATGAGGAGGGAGGGTGTAAGAGGGGGGTTGAGATTTAGGAGGGGGGTTGAGGAGGGGGTTGAGGATAGGGGGGTTGAAAAAGGAGGATAATTATCTCAAAACAATGTGAAAGAGGTGTGGGCAAATTGATTTTGTCTCTTGATTATATTTTTTCCCTTTTCTCTTTACACCTTTTCCTTAATAGTTCAATGTCACCGTTAATATTTTAGAGAAAGCTTAACTCTTGAAATGACACTCACGACCAACACTGCATAATTTTATAAACCTGTGAAGCACAATGTTCACAACTATGTATATTCACAATTGTGCATAGAGTTTTCACACCTTAACTATTAGGGAAATCCTTTTACAACTCAATATGCACTTTTATCTTATTGTGTACACTGTATAATTTCTCAAATAGTTCTATTAAAACAGCATGAGAGAAGTGTGAGCAGATTGAGTTTGTCCATTGATTATAAAGCTTTTCCTTTGCATTTCAATGCCACCTGTAGGATTTTAGAGAAAGCTTAACTCTTGAAAAGATTCTCAGTGCAGTCACTGTGTGTAATTTTATAGGAATGCGTCCATACCTTATATTAAACTATACTCATGCCTCTGAGTGTTTGTATTTAGGCACCATTGTAGTCCATTTCAGGAGCTCTATCTTTATATTAACAGCTTCCTTGTTCCACTGAACCAAATCGGGGGCCCTGTTTTTCATGAGATCTGTCAGTGGGGATGCTCTTGTGGAAAAATGGGAAATAAACCTTCTGTAATACCCTACAATTCCCAGAAAGGCCCTCACTTGCTTTTTCCTTTAGGCAATGCAGCCGGGTTCTGGATTGCCTCTAGCTGAGATTTGACCAACCCCCTTCCAACCATATACCACAGATATTTTGTTTCACTTAGTCCTATGGTACATTTCACAGGGTTTACAGTAAGATTTGCCTGCCTTAGGGTTTCCAATACAGCTTTTAATTTCAAAATCAGTAATATAAATGACTATGCCATATTTGTAAGTGGCTGCATATTCAGAATGACAACATAGTCTGTCCATTAGTCTCTGGAAAATGGTTGGAGCACTATGTTTTTCTTTAGCTGCTTGTGGCAAGGGTATCTACCAATATCCTTTTGTCAAATCAAGTGTTGTTATGAATCTTTCTGCTCTATCAGTTCACCTACTCTAGGAATGTGATAAGCATCAAACTATGACATGGCTTTTAGTTTGTGGAAGTCACAGCAGAATCTTAAAGATCATAATGCTTTGAATGATAACAATGGGACTACACTGCTCATTTTAGAGTTCTTCAATAACTCCAAAGTCCAATATTCTCTATCTTCTGCCGTTATTTCTGCTCTTTTAGCCTCGGGTAAGCGATAGAGTTTAATCCTTACTCTTACCCCTGACTTAGTGACAATGTCATGATAAATGGCAGCTGTGTGGCCTGGGCTTATAGAGAAAACATCTGTGTTTCAGTTCAACATTTTATAGGTTTCCTTTTTTGTTCATGGGTCAGTTCCTGAGTTACAAGTACTTTCCCTTGCACTGATTCTAAAGGCTCTACACAGGAAATGGTTTCACTGATATCTTCTGATTCTTCAGCCAAACATGTAACATTCATATCTACCGTCTGCTATCTCCAAGGTTTTAGCAGATTTATATGATATATTTGCTCTGTTTTCTCCGCTCAGGTTGCCTTACTTTATATTCTACTTATCCTACAGCACAGCCTTTATTATCTTGTAGTGGCTTTGCCATCTAGCCTTTAGTTTGCTTTCAGCTGTAGGTACTACTAGTAGCACTTTGTCTCCAGGCTGAAACTTCCTTACTTGTGCACTACAGTTATAACAGGTGTGCTGATATCTTAGGGCTTTCTCCATATGTTCTCATACCAGAAGAGCAGCTTTCAAAATTCTTTCTCTCATATTTCTCACATACTCTACAATATTTTAGCCAGGCACTGTTTGCTCTTCCCATTCTTCCTGTAGGATGTCTAGTATCCCACTTGGATGGCAGCCATAGAGATTTTGAAAAGGAGTCTGGAGGCTTGAGGTACTTCTCTGATAGCAAAGAGCAAGTAGGCTAGAAGTAGGTCCTAATTGTTTCCGTCTCATGCTACAACTTTTCTAAGCAGGCTTTTCAAGGACCTATTCAATTGTTCTACCAATCCATCTGTCTATGGATGGTAAACCAAGGTCCTTAGTGTTTTAACCTTGCACTTATCTCTCATTAACTTTGATACAAAGGGCGTTTCTTGATCTGTCAGAATTTATTTTGGTATTCCCACCCTTGAATAAAGTTGCTGGGAGTAGTGGTATAGCTTCTGTGTATCTAGGGGCATAGTCCAGTATCACTAGTATGAACTGGTGTCCTCTGGCTGATTTTTCTAGAGGTCCATTCCTATCCTCTCAAAAGGCTCCTCAGTTATTGGTAATGCTATCAGGGGGGCCCAAAGGTCAGGTCGAGGTGCAGTAATCTGGCATTCTGAACATGATACACAATACTGGGCTACCTTTGCATTCATACCTGGTCAATAAAAGCGTTTAAAAATTCTTCCCAGTGTTTTAGCTTTTCCAAGATGTCCTCCAAGGAGGTTGCGATGAGCCAGACCAAGGAATGTCCTTCTCTGTATTATAGGGATTAGGAGTTGCTCCAGTGTCTCTTCCTTTGAAGGAACAATCTTTATAGTAGATCATTCCATAGAATGAAACATGGGCCTTGTTTCCTTTCTCTTTCAGGCACATTTACCTTGTTTACTTCTACTATCTCATTTAGTTAGTTCTGTAAAAATGGGTCAGAAGCTTAGTCACGTGCAAAATTATTATCAGAAAATCACTGCTGTGGGGTCAACTCTTCATCTTCATGTTCTGCTAGACTGGCCCCTTCGTCATTATTATGAGCCAAATGGCCTGTTCTGTAAACTTCTCACTTTTGCTTAGCCTGACTAGCCACTAAAACCTAAGGCAGGTTAGTTACTAAAGGCACAGTGATTATTGTCTTCTTCCCACGCACCTCCAGTATTGCTGTACTTGTAGGGTACAGATTCACTGTTCCATGTACACATTTTATCCCTACTTTATTCAATGGTTTTATTTCACCATACTTTATAATTTTGCCTGAAAATAAAGTCACTGCACTTCCTAAATTGATTAATGCTGTGGTTTCTTTATCATTAACTTTCATGGTTTTGGTAAATTGATGAAACTTTTCTGCAACTCTCACCAGGTTAATCAGGTTACAGTTATACTGGAATTCTCCCATGTTGCATTGCATGGATTCTTCCTTGTTTGGACAATATGCCGCTATGTGCTCCAGTTCCTCACAATAAAAGCACTTGATCTGGCTTACTGGGTTCCATCTTTGCTTTGGCCCCTCAAGAACTATTTTTGTCTGGGGTGTTTTGAAGTGGATATCTTCCCATTGCTGGATTCATATTTCCTTGTCTGAATCCAGGCTTTCTAACCCAATTATTGGTTTGAGGCTTTGGGGCATTAGACCACCTTTGAGTACTGGATGCCTCCCCCTATGAGGAATGTGAGAGTTCATTCATGGACAGGTATCTTTCGGTCAGTGAAATAAATTAATCTGGGTTCTCTGGTTCATTTTGCCCCACCCATTCTTTTAATCCTAGAGAAAGACTTCTCACATAGTGATCCATCACCAGCAGTTCTACAATTCCCCCTGATCCATTACTTTCAGGGTGTAGTTGTTTTTGTGCTAGGTTACATAGTTACATAGTAATTGAGGTTGAAAAAAGACTTTTAGTCAATTAAGTTTAACCTTTTAATATCTTATCTGATCTGCAGTATGCAGATTAATTGTTAATTGTTAATTGATCCAGAGAAAGGCAAACAGAAAATAACCCAAGTGAAACTTTGCCAAGTGTCTCAAAAGGGAAAAAAATGATTTCCTTCCTGACCACAGACTCTGGCGATCAAATTCCTCCCTGGATCAATACTACCTCTCTAATAAACCAGGGTAAACCTGTATGCCCTTTTTATTAAAAAATATATCCAATCCCTTTGTAAAGTTATCTATCAAATCACCTCCTTTGGTAGAGAATTCCACAGATTAACCACCCATACTGTGAAGAACCCTTTTCTGTCTTTAAAGTGAACTATTTTAACTTCTAACCTCAAAGGATGTTCTCTTATCAGTTGAAAACCTCTTGGCACAAAAAGTTCACTTGACAAAGCCTTATATTGACCCTGGATATACTGTATTTATATAAGGCAAACATATACCCTTGTAGACGCCTATTTTCTAGAGAAAGTAGATTACATTTGGTTAGTTTTTTTTTCATAACTAACCCCTCCATTCCCCTTATTAGTTTTGTTGCCTTTATTTGATCTTTTTCCAGCAGGTTTAACATTTGTCAGTGAGGGGTCTTGTTCTCCACACATTTTCATGGAATCTCTCTGCTCCAATGCTTCTGGTAACTTTAGGGCTGGCCAAGATCTCTGCTTTTCATTGATCTGAATCAGGTCAAAGCAATTTATTTTTGATCTACACCACATAAATACGGTGAAATTATACTGGCTCTTTGGGGCCACGCTTTCCTGACAACAATTCAGTCAAAGGTCAGGAGATCAGCAGTTCTTTCAAAGGTTCTTTTGATTCGGCGTAATGCTTCCACTTGTCTCTGGAATCACAGCAGGTTTCACAGGTAACAGGTGCTGCAGGTGCGCCAGCAATAACTGGTTTGTTTCCAGCTGAAACTTTCTGTCTTCTGCAGTTTGGGCCTCTAACCAGCATCATCCAGTGCTGATAGTACTCATCATTTCAAATAAAATGTTTCAAGCTATATTAAGCTATATTGGTCTCCAGATTGCTAAATAAATTATATTTAACACAATAATAGTACACTCTTCCTCATTTAAACTTATATCTGGCTCCTGCATAATCTATCTGGCTCCTAAATTTTTGATATTTTTGTCTCGCCATCAATATATACACACACACATATAAATATATAACCCATCATATTACCCTTAAACACTAAAATATTAAAAAAAACATAACAAAACACACAGCACATATATTTTCTTTACTAAAACATTTATTGTCCTATTGTTTGTTTGTGAGAAAGTGTCTGTGTATGTATTTTTGAGTGAGTAACTAATTCATTTGTTTGTCTGAGATGGAGGAAGTAGTGAAGGGAAGAGAAGAGGGGAGAGAACAGTTGGAGATATAGAGGGAGTCCAAGAGAGAGAAAGGGAGAGGAGGAGAGAGGGGGAGGCATGGTGAGGTTTTGAGGGGGGAAAGGGTAAGAGGGTGTGTGTATATATATATATATATATATATATATATATATATATATGCAGTATCTCACAAAAGTGAGTACAACCCTCAAATGTTTGTAAATATTTTATATCTTTTCATGTGACAACACTAAAGAAATGACACTCTGCTACAATATAAAGTAGTAAGTGTACAGCCTGTATAACAGTATACATTTGCTGTCCCCTCAAAGTAACTCAACACACAGCCATTAATGTCTAAACCCTAAGCAACAAAAGTGAGTACACCCCTAAGTGGAAAATTTGGGCCCAAAGTGTCAATATTTTGTGTGGCCACTATTATTTTCCAGCACTGCCTTAACCCTTATGGGCATGGAGTTCACCATCACAGGTTGCCACTGGAGTCCTCTTCCACTCCTCCATAATGACATCACAGAGCTGGTGGATGTTAGAGACCTTGCACTCCCCCACCTTCCGTTAGAGGATGACAGATGCTCAATTATGTTTAGGTCTGGTGACATGCTTGGTCAGTAGATCACCTTTGCCTTTAGCTTCTTTAGCAAGGCAGTGGTCATCTTGCAGGTGTGTTTGGGGTCGTTATGATGTTGGAATACTGCCCTGCGACCCAGTCTCTGAAGGGAGGGGATCATGCTCTGCTACAGTATGTCACAGTACATGTTGGCATTCATGGTTCCCTCAATGAACTGCAGCTCCCCAGTGCCGACATCACTCATGAGAAAAAAAATGGTGGACCAAAAAAAATTAAAACAAGGCTACACGACTCCGCACCGCGCAAAACATAGCCAGCGATGTTCCAAGTATAAAAAATACAAATAGGAAGGACACAAAATGCTTGCGAAATGCGTAAAACATAGACTAACGCCGCCATTTTACAACACTAAATTACACATTTACACATTAAGATTCTAAAATGGCAGATTTCCTGCCTAAACCAACCGTTTTGTCTCGCGCACGCAGCCTATATAGAGGGGAGCACTTGCCACAGAGATCACACTTTCTCCTCAGGTGATGACTGAGTGGAAATTTTCTGCTGCCGGAAAATCCAAAGCGATTGTTAGCTCTTCCGGATACTGATTGCTGAATATTAATTCGAAATAGGTAAAGTATAATAATTTATATCACTAATCATTAATAAATAATTAATAAATTAATTATTCTTACAAAAAAGTATATAATATTAGTTAAAAAAAATGAGCAACAAACATAATTTACACTGCCATTAGTTTATGAATACTTTCATGCTTACTGCTTTGTAAAATATTTATTAATTGATTAATTAATTAGTAATGTACATTAATTTATTAATTATTAATTAGTAATCATTATCAAGACATTTATAATAGATACAAAAATATGTACATTTTACAAAGCACTTACATATCTGGAGTGCTTATAATTGCCTGACAGGGACGGGACCTTCAAAGCACTTAAATATTTAAAGCAATTTCTTAGATTCTGACATGTGCTACATTTAATATTTTAGACAGTGTTTATTTATGAATAAATTGATGATTATGCGCTTATGTTTTGCATGTATGCCAATTGAACATCATAGTTTCAATGAGTCACTAATTAATTGAATATAAACATTTAAAATTATTTTTGTGTCATTTCACAGATTCCTCATCTCTGCACCTGACTGAAGACAGAGAGTGAGCTCCGCGGGATTTTATCTGCAATAACATCAATTTCACAGGTATATGATTTCATAATGCCCTTTTTGTTTTGCATTGATGACACTTAATGAATAATTAATTAACCTATATTCATTTAGGGCCTCATTCAATTGAAATTTGCCAATTGAATAGGGCTCTATATAAGGACACAGCACATTTTGCTGAACACTGAACATCTATCTAAAACCAAGGTCTTCGCCAACTAAAAGCTTTGGTAACAAAAATATGCTATGTGCTTATATACAGCCTTATTCCATTGCGCAAATTGCAAATGAATGAGGCCCTACGTATTTAATTATTCATTAATAATTAAATATATATATATATATATATATATATATATATATATACATACGTATATGCTTACCTAATTAACTTTTAAAGAACGCAAATTACACCTCAAAATTGAACATTATTTTAACTCTGATCTATATTTTGCTCATAGCTCTTTGGGTTTGACCTTCTCTAGGAAAACATAATTACCTCTTTAGGTTTACCATTAATGTCAGTTACTGATTCATTCATTAACGTATATTCATTTTTAATGACTTCATAATTAATTATTTAAAAAAACATCACTTATTTATCAATATATATATATGTGCAGCGCTTTCCTTTTTGATGTACGCCAATAAAAAAACAAAACATAATGGATTAATTTATTTCATGGAAAAATTCCAAATGCTTTTCAAATCATTGCATTCTTTTATTAATGCTATTTAGGTTTTGAATTGAGAGCAGGTAAAAACAATATGTACAATACAAAAAAACATTACATCTTACACCTGTATTTACAATTACAGATTACAATGGCGGACAAAGGAGAAGACAAGATTGAACGCAAAAGAAGATTGGCAAGGGAAAGGAACCAAAGGTGGAGAGATGCACAGTCCCCCGAGACTTCCCAACCCTTAAGAGAAGAAGACCGACAGAGACTTTTAAATAAAAGAAAAATGAGTAAGAAAGCACAAAGTGTGCTGGAGCTTCAAAGAAAAGAAAAGGTAAACAAAAACATGTCTGTGAAACATTGCCAAATTATCCAATATTGCCTCATTACACCAATGTTCATACAAATGACACCAACGTAGATATAGAAAGTTGTAGTGATTTCTATGTCGTGGAAGCTCAGGATATTGCTTTCATTACAGCACTAAAAGTGGACAGTCACTATTGTGGATTACTTAATGTTTTTATCAGTTTTGTGAGGCCTATCATTTTCTCAAGGAAAGACCAACTGACGGAGACTTCATTAGTTGCTGTCAGAAAGGAAAGGTAGAACTTCCACCAAGATTACTTACAAAGTATAATGAGCAATCCAACATTTCCAAATTATACCAATTAAAAAAACAAAAAAACATCAGGTCTTATAACAGTGCAATTTCATTAGCAGAACATGTCTAAGTACATGGTCCATATTGTTTTACTGTTCAAGGACAAATTTACCACCGCTCTTCACATTTACACCCACATGAAGGAGAGCAAAGGAAATTTGCACAGTTATATGTTTTAGATACAATGGAAGCTGTTGAACAACGGATGACGCTTCCAGAAAATAAACAGTGTTTGGGCATAGTCTTTGAACAGCAAGATACAATTATGGCCAACAATCCATACAGTCAAGCATACAAACAATTAGCACAGGTTGAAAAAGAACAACAGCAACATGCTGAAATACATCAATTGCCAATGCCAAGAGTAAATATGGTTTTGAAAAGAGATTGCAATACTGATCAAAGATGGTATAATTTACCAACAGTAAATGAGGTTCCCATGGTCTTCAAAAATGAGGATGGTGAACCACCTTTTCAGCGAGATATTAAAATATATATACACACAATGAAGACCAACCTTTTATCAACATAAATATATTAAGTTGTAATTTGGATCCAATAACATATCCCATTTTCTTTCCAAATGGTGAGCCAGGATGGGAACCAAAATTACTATTGCAAAGTTATCCCAATAGTAAAGTTGGTGTTAGATTCACTATTTCTATGCTGTAATATAAAGTGGCACAAACTGCTATCGGGATCATTTTAAACCTATTTTATGTGGGGGCAAACTCACACAACAATGGATTATTGATTCCTATCTACAAGTTGAAGCAAATAATCTAAATTTTGTCAAATTATTGTGGATTGATGGATCGTGTCAAACTTCAAAAAAACAAGCTTTGCATAGAACAATATTGTGGATTGATGGATCGTGTCGCTGAATTGGCTAACAAAAGAGACATTCCAGCTGAAAGAGCAATCATTTTGCCATCCACTTTCCAAGGATCTCCTCGCAATATGCGAGAAAGATATAATGATGCCATGGCTATTGTCACAAAATTTGGAAAACCAGATTTATTCATTACATTCACATGTATAATCCACAATAGCCAGAGATCAAGGACAATTTTAAGCTTGGACAAACTACTTCTGACCAATCAGATTTAGTGGCAAGAGTATTCAAAATAAAACTCAATTCATTAATACATGATATAACTAAAGCACAGTTATTTGGAAAATGTGTGGCTTTTGTTTATACCATTGAATTTCAAAAAAAGAGGCCTGCCACATTCACACATACTTTTAATTCTGCAGGAAAAAGATAAATTGAATACTGCAGAGAGAGTTAATTCAGTAATTACTGCTGAACTGCCACATCCAGAAAAATATTCAAAACTTTATGAGTTTGTAAAACACAGAATGATTCATGGGCCATGTGGAGATATCAATCCAAATCAACCATGTATGGAAAATAAAAAATGTACCAAAGACTTCCCAAAACAATTTCAAATGCAAACTTATGCTAATTGTGATCGATACCCTTTGTATAAAAGAAGAAAAGGACAAACAGCTATTATCTGTGGCCAAAAGGTTTATAATAGATATGTAGTTCCATACAATCCACATTTGCTGATGAAGTACAATGCACACATAAATGTGGAAGCTTTCACTTCTATTGAATCCATCAAATAGGTGTATAAATATATACACAAAAGATATGACGCAGCAACGGTTGTTGTGCAAGGTGCACAAAACGAAAAGCAAAATCCAATTTTACATGCAGAACTTTCGAATTATTTAGATGCTCGCTATGTAAGTGCTCCAGAAGTAATGTAGCTTCTTCTGAAATTTGAGATGCATGATCGATCACATGCTGTGTATCGATTAGCTGTACATTTGCCACAAGGTCAGTTTGTTTGCTTTACTGCAGGCAATGAAAGAATAGCCTTAGCAATGGCGACAACGAAATAGAGATACTCATAAAATGATACCACAAATCTATACCGTCAGCCCAAAAGACATTGAACGTTTCAGTTTAAGATTACTTCTTTTACATGTTCCCGGTGCACAAAGCTAGGAACATTTACGCAAGTGAATGACATAGTTTATGATACTTTCCTATTAGCTGCAAGACATCAAAACTTCATAGCAGATGATACAGAATGGGAGAGGTGTCTGGAAGAAGCAGCACTATGTCAAATGCCAAAGCAAATGAGAGAACAATTTGCATTTATTTGCATCTTTTGCAATGTATCTGATGCATTTGCTTTGTGGGAAACATGTAAATATGTAAATATGTGTTCAGACTTCTTGAAACGTTACAATGAGCCCATTGCATTCTTAAAAGCATTAATGGAAATTCAAAAATATTTCTTGCTCATGGATTAAATTGTGCAAGTTTTAATTTGTCTGATCCAGGACTTATAGATGACCTTAACTTTGATGACTATGACACTTAGCTTCAAAAACAAAAAAACACAAGAAAAACTGGTAACTTTAAATACTTTTCAATTGCAAGCATTTAAATCTAAAAAAAGGAGTAACCTTCTATGTGAGAGTAATATTTCCAATAACATCAAATTATATAATTTATGGAAAAAATCAATTAGTGAGTATAAATAAACTTAAAATATTTAAAACATAATTATTTATACTTTTCCACCATATCGTCCATAAGTTAGAAAATGTGGTAATTGCGCTGGATAATAGAGATATAGATATCTAATGTGGAAAACAATATGATATGTACAAATATACAATTACTCATCCAAAAGCATTGAATGTGCAAAACAAAAAAACTGACTGATATATAGTCCTATTAAAATAATATAAAGTGCTAAGTGTTAACTATTAGAAAAGAGATAAAATGCTTGCTAATTAATTGGAAAAATCCAATTATATGTGAAAGTGTATATAGAAGAATCAGTTAATTTGTTTCACAAACTCCATGTGATTGCACTGCATTAAACATCAGTACATATCAATTTATAAAAATAACCTTATTATAGGTGCATAACAAAGTGTTGAGACTCAGGAGATCCGGAATGAAGTGGATCCACAAGTTAGGCACGATGAAACCTGAAAGCCAGAATATAGACATAGACCTGGCCGTGTTTATCAATACATTTACCGCTAGGTATCACCTCTTATCTTTTCCTCCTATCTCCCATCTATTAGTGCTGTTGTATTGTGACCAGAGCGTCACAATTTTCCGTTTAAATTTGCATCCCTGTTAATGTTGTTATAGAGATTGCTCATCCATATATATACACACTATATATTTTTTTTATCTTTTATTTTTATTTATATATTGCTTTATATTTTTTTGTGTATTTTCTAAGTCTCTTCCATGAGAAAGAGCCATTACTTCTTATTTTTTATTCATTGTCTTGTTTGTTCTCTATCCAGCTATTATTAATACTGTAGACACTTTTGGGGTAGAGTTTTAGTGTAGTATTTATTGTATATCTTTTATATACCCTTTTCCTTGTTTCTCTCAGTAGTTTGTTCACTTTTACTATATTTATCTGGAAGCACAAGCAGTACATTTCATCACTCCCATCTAGTGGAGTGATATGGTGTTATCCCTGAACGTATAGGTATTTTTTATTGTATTTATTTTTGATACAGCTTTTGTGTATATTGCCTCGCATCTAGTTTCTTGTTGCTCACAAACAAGCGCCATTTTTATAAGATTAATTATATTATTTTTATCAAGTCATTTAAATACTTTTTTAGTCCTCTGTGGGTGTGCAGTTTTTACATGGAATTTTCTTTTTCCGATATTGGTATAATTACTAGTTGTATATTTTAGGGTTTCAACAAAACCCGAGGGCTCCATCATATTAGATATCCTTTCAGAGTTGCATTTCATGAGGGGTCATTATTAGTATCTATTATACATTCTCTATATCATTTTTTGTTATTTATCATCTATTATCTATGGGAGTATGCTGCTACTGCCCCTATGTATTTTATTTTATGGGATGGTATTTTTCATCTGTGTATATTCTTCGTATCAAATTTCTATTATACTGTATTTGTTAAGAGTAGCTTTTTAATAGCACACATACCAACCCGGTCTATACTAAACTACCACTTCCATGAAGCAAAACGCTAAACCCGATATCTTCTTACTCTTTTAATGTTATTTACAGTGGATATAAAAAGTCTACACACCCCTGGTAAAATGTCAGGTTTCTGTGCTGTAAAAAAATGAGACAAAGATGATAAATCATTTCGGAACTTTTTCCACCTTTACTATCACCTATAAACTGTACAACTCAATTGAAAAACAAACTGAAATCTTTTAGGTAGAGGGAAGAAAAAATATAAAAATAAAATAATATGGTTGCATAAGTATGCACACCCTTAAACTAATACTTTGTTGAAGCCCCTTTTGATTTTATTACTTTTTGAGTCTATCATCATGGCACATTTTGACTTGGCAAGATTTGCCCACTCTTCTTTGCAAAAACACTCCAAATCTGTCACATTGCGAGGACATCTCTTGTGCACAGCCCTCTTCAGTTCACCCCACAGATTTTCAATTAGATTCAGGGCTCTGGCTGGGCCATTCCAAAACTTGAATCTTCTTCTGGTGAAGCCATTCCTTTGTTGATTTGGATGTATGCTTTGGGAGATATTCCTGCAGCTCCTTTAATGTTGCTGTAGGCCTCTTGGTAGCCTCCCAGACCAGTTTTCTTCTTGTCTTTTCATCAATTTTGGAGGGAGCTCCAGTTCTTGGTAATGTCACTGTTTTGCCATATGTTCTCCACTTGATGATGACTGTCTTCACTGTATTCCATGGTATATCTAATGCCATGGAAATTCTTTTGTACCCTTCTCCTGACTGATACCTTTTAACAATTAGACCCCTCTGATGCTTTGGAAGCTCTCCGTGGACCATAGCTTTTGCAGTGGGATGCGACTAAGACCATTTCAGGAAAGACCAACTAGAGCAGCTGAACTTTATTTGGGGTTAAATGATGGCAGGTGTATGCTGACTCCTATTTAACACGATTTGGAATGTGATTGCTTAATTCTGAACACAGCTACATCCCCAGTTATAAGAGAGTGTGCAGACTTATGCAACCACATTATTATTTTTTTCTTCCCTCCACCTAAAAGATTTTAATTTGTTTTTCAATTGAGTTGTACAGTTTATAGGTCACATTAAAGTGGAAAAAAGTTCTGAAATTATTTATCTTTGACTAATTTTTTTAAAGCACAGAAACCTGACATTTTAACAGGTGTGTGTAGACTTTTTATATCCACTGTATATTCCCTCCTAACGGGTTAACCTACAATTAATATGTTCTTGTTTTGCTGATACGAAGCTGAGGGTTTTACAATAGTAGTTACTTTTTCTGTTGAATATCAACACTTTGAACTACATATCCCATTTGACTATGCGCAAAACCGGATATCCGGTTCACTAATACAGGAAACGGAAGTGGCCGCGAGTCCCTTCTTCCGGCGCAAATCTCTATCCGAATATTAGTCTACAGAACTACATATCACATATGAGTGCTAAACCGGATATCTGGTTCTCTAATACAGGAAGCAGAAGTGGACGCGAGTCCACTATTCTGATGCAAATCTTCACTTCTTACGAGAGTGAGATGAGTCATCCTCATTAAGGATTCTTTAAAAGCTCACTGAGTGAGTACCTTTCAATTACTTTACTATTATACCATTGAGAAAGGCCGCCTCAGGCCGAAACGCGTTTGGTTTCACCTAATTCATTCTTACTACTACTTATTACTAGGATTTTTTGATGCCTAGTCCCTTGTTTTATTCCATTATTTTTGTGTTTATATACTTTTCTACTGAGCATAGGGAGATCACTACACTGGACAGTCTGCCTATAAGCTGATTTCTAGTTTTGTCAACACAGAGGAAAGTTTATTACAGTGGGAATAGTGAATCCCATCAGTGTTACTCTATACCAGGGGTCACCAAACTTGGTCCTGGAGGGCCGACCCAGGCCTGGATTTGTGGATATCCTTGCTGCAAACAGGTGAGTCAATCAGGATGGCTGAAGAAACAAGATTCTCACCTGTTTGCAGCAAGGATATCCACAAATCCAGGCCTGGTGCGGCCCTCCAGGACCGAGTTTGGTGACCCCTGCTCTATACCATCTGAGTGTGACCGTCTATTGAGGACCATACTGGGTTAGTGACCCACGTCAGTACCTAGGTACCTTGAAGGGGTCCCCAGAGCCCCCTCTGCACCTGATCCTCTCTCTGCCCCTCTTGATCCCCCTTCCTGATTCCCCCCTTCGGCCGCTCTAATCCTTCCCTTGGCCCTCTTGATTCCCCCCTTGGCCCCTCTTTATCTTCCCCACACATCCTGATCCCCCTTGGCCCCTCTTTATCTTCCCTACAATCCTGATCCCCCCCACTGGTGCCTACTACCTCACCAGCAACAATCCCCAGTGCTCCACTGCCGGAGCATCCCAATGGCATCACACACACGCTGCAAGGAAAGGCTACAGTGCGGGAGGAGTGCTGGTGAGGTAGGAATCTCCAAGGGGGGGAGGGCGGGGTGGGGGGAGTATTGGGGGGGGAGATCAAGAGAGGTCAAGGGATGGGAAGAGGGTAGGATAAGAAGGGAACCAGAGGTCAGGGTCAGAACGGACAGAGGGGGGAATCATGAGGGGCATACTGCATGTGTGTATATATATAGAGAGAGAGATAGAGAGAGAGAGACAGATTTTTATATATACAATACATATATACAGTGCCTTACAAAAGTATTCACCCCATTCCTGGCATTTTTCGAGTTTTGTTGTCTCACAACCTAGAATTAATATGGATTGTTTGAGGATTTGCATCATTTAATTTACAGAACATGCCCACAGCTTTGAAGATATATATATAGTTTTTTTATTGTGAAGCAAACAACAAATAGGACAAAATAACAGAAAAAGTCAATGTGCATAACTATTCACCCCCTAAAGTCAATACTTTGTAGAGCCACCTTTTGCTTGCCACATCTTACCATTGGGATTTTTGCCCATTCCACCTTGCAAAACTGCTCCAGCTCCTTCAAGTTGGATGGTTTGCGCTTGTAAATAGTAATCTTTAAGTCTGACCATAGATGTTCTATTGGATTGAGGTCTGGGCTTCGACTAGGCCATTCCAACACATTTACATGTTTCCCTTTAAACAACTCAAGTGTTGCTTTAGCAGTGTGTTTGGGGTCATTGTCCTGCTGGAAGGTGAACCTCCGTCCTAGCCTCAAATCACGCAAAGGTTTTGCTCAAGAATATCCCTGTATTTAGCACCATCCATCTTTCCCTCAACTCTGACCAGTTTCCCACCACCATGTTTCACTGTGGGGATGGTGTTCTTTGGGTGATATGATGTGTTGGGTTTGCATCAGACATAGCGTTTTCTTTGATGGCCGAAAAGTTCAATTATAGTCTCATCAGACCAGAGCACCTTCTTCCATACATTTTGAGGGGCTTCCACATGCCTTTTTCGCAAACTCAAAACGTGCCATTTTGTTTTTTGTTTAAAGTGGCCACTCTATGGAGCGTACGGCTTGTTGTCGTCCTATGTACAGATACTCCAGTCTCTGCTGTGGAAATCTGCAGCTCCTCCAGGGTTACCTTAGGTCTCTGTGCTGCCTCTCTGATTAATGCCCTCCTTGCCCGGTCTGTGAGTTTTGGTGGGCGGCTATCCCTTGGCAGGTTTGCTGTTGTGCCATATTCTTTCCATTTGGTTATGATAGATTTGATGGGGCTCCTGAGGATCATCAAAGATTTAGATATTTTTTTATAACCTAACCCTGACTTGTACTTCTCAACCACATTGTCCCTTACTTATTTGGAGAGTTCCTTGGTCTTCATTGCAGTGCTTGCTTAGGTGTTGCAGCCTCTGGGTTTTTTAAAAAAAGGTGTGTATATGTAATGACAGATCATGTAACACTTAGATTGCACACAGGTGGACATTTCCCTAATTATGTGAATACATACGCACATGCCTATTTTCTGTTTTCTATTTCTAAAAAATAGTTTTATGTATATATTTTTCTCATTTCACTTCACCAACTTAGACTATTGTATTCTGATCCATCACATAAAATTCAGATTAACAAAACATTGAACTTAAGGCTGCAATGTAACAAAATTGGTAAAAAGTCAAGGAGGTGAATATTTTTGCAAGGCAATGTATATATATATATATATATATATATATATATTTTTTTTTTTTTTAACTATAATATTTACTGCTGTTTATATTATTTGGTTCTTAATAAACATTTAATCAGACAAATATGTTTCTACTTTACATTTTGTGGGCATGCATGTATCTCTTTGCTCTATTGAGCCCTTTTCTTTTTTTGAGTTTATGGAGTTTGCTTACTTGGAATTTTATTGCTTAAAGAAATTTTCACTTTAGAAGAATCGGAATGATGGGTGGTGAGAACACTCAAAAGAGATTGATACTGAATTGAACTTATGATTGTGATCTGGTTCTCTCAAAATATTAGCAAATTGGAGATATTTCTGCTGGCTTTAGTTCATTAGAGTCTGGATAGACCGGTCCTATATTTTGAAATTAAATAATATCCATATATTGTTCTTTAGAAATCTACATTTGTCTCCATAGCCACAGTCTGCTGATATCTGTAACTCAATAACTGGAAGCTGAGATAAATAGTGTATTTGTAGAAAAAAAAGAAGCTGCTGCTCCAATGTTGTTCTATGTAATAATAATGTTTTTAATGGGGCTCTAAACATTCTGTGGGGTATATGAATTTGTTAACTAGATTTTTTAATTGTATCCTCCTCAATTTAATTATATAAAATGTATACTTTACTTCTAAGAAGTCTACAGAGTAAAGCATTCCCTACCTTCTTGAACCTCCTCCATTCTTTCTATCCTCCTTCATCACAGTGATTACCTTGCACAGCTGTAACCTAACACCATGCCCACATGAGAGCAGCTTCACACTGCCAGTGTCCCACGCTGCCAACCAGAAAACAGTGGCATAAAATGTGTCGTAATAGTGTGAAGCTGTGGGCAGCCTTAGGTCACCACTGTGAAAGTTGTCAGTCTACACGAGAAAATACTGAAAGAAGGGGGGATTACCAGAAGATAAGAAATTGTTATTCGAGGAATTTTTTTTATAAGTAAGAGAATTGTAAATTTGATTTTACAATTGAGGGGGATAAAATTAATTACGTATCCTAGTTAGAACATTAATTTACAGCACAAAACAAATTGCTTAAAGGGTCATTTTAAGTTGCCTTAAGTTTCTCTTTTTAAGTCTAGCAGATGATGAATTAGCAGGTGATGAGTAGCAGTATTTGCCACTTATTTCCAGAGCTCTGACCTCTTGCACAAATTTAGTTTTACTGTAAGCTCTTTCCACTTTTTCTTGACAATCTCAGCTGACTGCAAGAATAAAAAGCTAAGACAATCATTAACTTCAACAAGTCAACAACATTTTGAGCATGATTATAAAAACGTTAAAAGCTTTATTTTCATGAAAGACTTGTACACTGTTTTATTAATTTACAAATGTCTAATTCAATGACAAAAAATAAATAAAAACAATAAAATTTAAAGTTACTTTATAGTACAAAATGACATTTCATAGTTTATCAGGAATATTTATTTACTGCCAAACATAACATTTTTTCACATAAGTATTTTCTGCATGTTTATTTTGGGAAGTAGCCAAATGTGTAGCGTTGGATATTTCCCATGCAGTAAATATAGATATTAAATCTACTCTGTCCGCATAAACATGCTGTGTGGAACAATTATGGCTCTGCAAAATAACTAGGGTTTGTTACTTAGTAACTGACCATTGTAGGCACTTTGTCAGACGTACATGCCACACAGTTTAGAGAAAACTTAGCAACTATGCTTATTTGCAGCTGTGTTCTTTCTTTGCAGTGCTTGCTGGAGATTTTGTAATAGTCTTCTGAGAAAAGTTGAAGATTCATCTAAAGTAAAAAATGTCCTTGAAATCACATTAAATACTCTTATCCTCCACGTTGGATCGAAAGCATCATTCTCCAGTTTATATTCGTTCAGCTTCCATGCACTTTTTCATCTTTTCAGTGTTTCACATTTACTAACTTACAAACATATAGAAACATTCTTGAAACTCATAACAAATGTATGTCTCTGCTCCGATAATAAAACTGTTTTATTACTGGCTGAAACTCACGCCTCATTAACTGACAGAGAGGCACCCCCTGGATATTTATACATTCAAAGCAGTTTTTCAACACTTAGACCTTTTAAAAACACACTGTAACTCTTTCTTCCAGACTCAAAAAAAAATCCTGAAGAATTGTTAGCTCCCCAGTAGCTTTTTCTTGAATTTCAGTTGGTTGACGTTTCATCTAATAAAAATTACAAATGAATATAAATCAATTAAGTTATTTAACAAAAAAGGGACATGAAACACAATGTTTTGGTCATTGAATATATTTTAACATTGTTTTTGCATGAAAAATTGTATAAACTTAATTCAGAGTAACAGGAAATTTGTCTCTGTACACAGAGAGTACTTGAGACTGTAGATCTCATTAGCAAACAAGTATGACTAATACGCTCACTGGCTGACAGATACAAACCATCCGGGGACAGTTAAACATTGGAATCAGTTTACTGAACTCTGAGACATATATTTAAATAAAATACTCTGTGATACATTAACAGATACCCTTCGCAGGTGCATGCTTTCCATGCACCTTTAATAAAAATATTAATTATCATACCTTTCTCTTTGCAGTTTTTAGAAGCTTTAACTGATGCTGAATAATTGCTGTTCGATTTAATTTCAATGTCTTGAGGTACTGTGTAAAAAAATAATATTGTAATGATTATAATACAACTAGGGGTACACAAATAAACAATGATACAACTACAGCTCATTGTGTATGACTGACCTCAATGTAATACATAGCAAGTTATTTTGTTTATGTAGTAGAGTCTTAAAAGCATAATTTAGGGTATTTTTGGACCACTGACAGTACTGTCTTCTGGTGCAGAGTATTGGTATCCCTCTCTCACAGGATGCATATTATTGTACACTCACTGCAAACATCCTCTATTTAACACACAGGGCTACACACTGTAAATCTATATTATCATTTTAAAGTAGATGGTTTTAAGTATTAAAACCAAACAGTTGAGTACATTTTTGCTTTTTTAAATGAACATCGTTAATAAAAAAACCTGTCCATTCAGTATTTTAACAATACAGCAAAAAGTGTTGTGCCTATTTATCGGTTGATGTTTTAGTGGTAACAGGCAGAAAGAACTTCCATTATTTAATTAGTCATTTTGATTTACTTGTCCTCACACAGGAATATTGTAAAAATCTGACACTCTGGGGGTTGAAGTAAAATGAGCCTGGTATAAAAGTCAGGTTTCCAACAGAAAGAGGCTCATTATTAATACTGTAAACCAGAAGAATGAGAGCCTCATGAAACATGGTGGGATGAATCTCAGAGTTAATCTGGATGGTTATAACTTATTTAGGAAAGATAGGGGAAATGGTAAAAGAGGAGGAGGGGGCTGTCTGTATGTTAAGCCTGAATTTAGGCCTATAGTCAGAGAAGATATTTATGCTGGAACTAGCGGCAACATTGAATCTTTGTGTGTTGAGCTAAATAGTGGAGGAGCTAATTCTAAACACATATTGGTGGGAGTATGCTATAAACCCCAAAATATAATTGAAAGTGAGGAAATACAATTATTGTTACAGATTGGAAATGCAGCTAAGCATGGGCAAGTTCTAATAATGGGAGACTTTAATTACCCTGAAATAAACTGGATAAATGAGACCAGCAGTTCAGCAAAGGGAGCAGGTTTTTGAGTACACTCAGGGATCATTATCTGGCCCAGGTAATACAAGAGCCTACTAGAAATGGGGCTATCTTAGATTTAGTCATCAGAAGTAATATTGATATTATATCAAATGTTAAAATAGGGGAACCCTTGGGGAACAGTGATCACAACACAGTCTCATTTGAGATAGAATACAAAACAGAGAGTTGCAAGGGGCAAACAAAAACTTTTAAAAGTACTTAATTTCATGGGTGAAGGGCAGCAATACTACATATATAGGCCCTCATTCAATTGCAATTTGGCCAATTGAATAGGGCCCTAAATAAGCACATAACATTTTTTTTAAAAGAAGTTTTTAGTTATTAAGCATCTATACAAAAGCAAGGTTTTCACTAACTAAAAACTTCTTTAAAAAAAATATGCTATGTGCTTATTTAGGGCCCGATTCAATTGGCCAAATCGCAATTGAATGAGGGCCATAGACTGGGACAAAGAACTTACAGGGAAAAATACTGAAAATAAACAGACAACATTCAAATCCTTACTAAATAAACAAACATACTCATCGTCATGTACCATGTGGAAATAAAATTAATAGGAGTAAATCACATCCCATGTGGCTTAACAATGACTTAAAGATCATGATAAGGAAAAAGAAACATGCAATTAAATTATATAAGAAGGAGGGAACAGAGGCAGCTTTATGTGACTATAAGCAAACAACAAGGCCTGTAAAAGGGCTATTAGATTGGCTAAAATAGAACATGAGAAGTCAGTTGCAAAGGAAATTAAGACTAACCCTAAAATATTTTTTAAATGTATTAATGGGAAGAAGGCAAGGAAGGAAGCTATAGGAACATTCCAATGTGACACAGGCCGTCTGATAATTAGTGATCAGGAAAAGGCAGATGAGCTAAATAGGTTCTTTTTGTCGGTTTACACAAGGGAGGTACCAGTGGTTAGGACACTGCAACAAAATGGGGCTACACTCTCATCACTTAATAATTGGTCAAGGCAGGAAGAAATCTAAAATAGATTGGAGAAAATAAATGTTAATAAAGCCCCAGGTTCTGATGGAATACATCCAAGGGTACTGAGGGAGCTGGGTTCTGTAATAGCCAAACCATTATATCTAATCTTTCAAGACTCACTCACCACACGGTCTCTACCAGATGGACTGGAGAAAAGCAGAGGTGATACCTATATTTAAGAAGGGAGCAAGAGCAAATCTGGGGAATTATAGACCAGTGAGACTCACATCTGTAGTTGGGAAGCTTTTAGAATGGTTAATAAGGGACAGAATACAAGAATATGTCTATTTGAACAAGATCATAGGTAGCAGTCAACACAGATTTATGAATGATAGGTCATGTCAGACCAATCTAATTAGTTTCTATGAGGAGGTTAGTAGGAACTTGGATCAGTTGATGTATTCTTTTTGGATTTTGCAAAGGCTTTTTATACAGTGCCAAATGGGAGACTTTTGTGCAAACTAAGGGATACAGGAATTGTAGTAAATGTTTGCTCATGGATCGAGAGCTGGCTAAAAGACAGGAAGCAAAGGGTTGTTGTAAATGGAACATACTCAGATTGGACTAATGTGGTAAGTGGGGTTTCTTAAGGTTCAGTATTAGGTCCTCTCCTTTTTAACATATTTATTAATGACGTAGAAGTAGGACTGGAAAGTAGTTTCTATACTTTTGCTGATGACACTAAGTTGTGCAAGGTAATTAAATCAGATAATGATGTACTTTCCCTACAAAGGGATTTGCATAAATTAGAGAAATGGGCGGCTAAATGGCAGATGAGATTTAATACAAATAAATGTAAGGTTATGCATTTGGTAAGACAACCACCTAGGTAGCAGTGTTCAATGCCAAGCAGCAGGCAAGTAAAATATTAGCATGTATCAAGAAGGATATAGAAGCAAGGGAAGCAAATATAATTCTACCACTATACAAATCCCTAGTACGCCCTCATTTGGAATATGGAGTACAATTTTGGGCACCACTTCATAAAAAGGACATTTTAGAGCTGGAAAAAGTACAGAGAAGGGCAACAAAACTAATAAGGGGAATGGGGTAGCTAAGTTATGAAGAAAGACTAACCGAATTAAACCTATTTTCGCTAGAAAAAAGGCGTCTACGAGGGGATATGATTACCTTATTTAAATACATCCAGGGTCAAATAAGGCTTTGTCAAGTGGACTTTTTGTAGCAAGAGATTTTCAGCTGACAAGAGGACATCCCTTGAGGTTAGAGGAAGTTAGGGTGGTTAAACTGTGGAATTCTCTACCAAAGGAGGTGGTGACAGCGAATTTGATAGATAACTTAAAAAAGGTATTAGATATATTTTTAAGGTTATCCTAGATAACTAGCGAAGGAATATTGATCCAGGGAGAAATTTGATCGCCAGTTTCTGGGGTCAGGAAGGAATTTAGCTTTTTTTTCTTATGAGACAATTGGCAAAGTTTCAATGTTTTTTTTTTCTGTTTGTCTACCTCTTGATCAATTAACAATTAATAACAAATAGTCCACATATTAAAAAGATCAAAAGAGATCGAAAGGTTGAACTTGATGGACTAACAGTCTTTATTCAACCTCAAATACTATACTATTAATAATTCATTAACAACTAATTAATTAATAACTAATTCACATATTGCAGATCAGAGATTTTAAAAGTTTGAACTTGATGGACTGAAAGTATTTTTTCAACCTTAATTACTATGGCCCTCATTCAATTGTGATTTGGCCAATTGAATATTGCTCTAAATAAGCACATAACATATTTTTTTAAAGAAGTTTTTACTTAGTAAGTATCTATCTAAAAGCAAGGTTTTCACTAACTAAAAACTTATTTAAAAAAATATGTTATGTGCTTATTTAGACCCCTATTCAATTGGCCAAATTGCAATTGAATGAGGGCCTATGTAACTATGTAACATCTATTACCCTGCCCTATCTTCAGCAGTTTCAACTTCTGTCCTCCCACTGGATATAGATGGGAACACGAAAGAGAGTATGAGGCTAACATCACACAACTCTCTATAACTTTAATCCAACTCACAAGCAAGTCTCCACCCCTTATCAATTGCTGAGGTGATGGGCAAGCAACAAAGCAGCAGGTGCGGATGCCCTTGGAGCTATAGCTGTGGACCTGCACACAGGTGGCTCAGGATTAGAGGTGGTCCTTCACTGACAAAAGCAACAGTGGATTTCGGCAGTAACTGAGCAGCCCTTTTTAGAACTGCACTGTTCCCCTCCGTATAACGGGGAGGGCTTTAGAAAAGGTGGTCCAAAACCTTGCCTGCTTCGCCTTACCCTGGCCAGCATATCACAGCTGATGAAATGCTACATAGAGTAAGTGGTCGAACAATAACAAAACTTAAGGTGACACTGATTAACATTGACACATGGAGTGTGCACACAATGTTGGTCAAAATCACACACCAGGGTGAAAATCAGCTCTTGATGCCAGGGAGCTTGCACACTACAATATTGACTTTTCAGTCCTTAGCAAAACTTGCCTTGCTAATGAAGAACAACTGTCCGAATCAGACAGTGGCTACACATTATTCTACAAGAGAACACAAGAGCAATGAGTGACATAAATCTTGAGTTGGCTTTGACATCAAAAATTGTCTTGTTCCGAAACTTGTCAGCCTGCCTAAGGGTGTCAGTAACCGACTAATGACAATGCAGGTCCCAAAATGGCAAAGCAGCTTCAAAATGTCACTCTAATTAGCGAATACACTCCCACAATGACTTGCTATCATCAGTGCACTGAACAGTTAAGGTGACTCTGCTGTGTGATCTTAATGCAATAGTTGGATGCAATTCCACAGTCCGGGAAGTAGTCATTGGGAGAAATGGTGTAGGCAAGAACTTTCTGCTACCAAGAGCAGCGGCATCCCGTGCTTCTATGGAAACTTACTGAGCAGTTTCAATCCTTCTGGAAGCAAGGATCCATTTCACAGGAGATGAGAAGCATCCATTGTACACCTAAATAAGAGAAAGGGCAATTGCCAGGTATGAGATAATCACAGTGGAATCCCTCTGCTCTCGGTAGCAGAGAAAGTTCTTGCATGAGTTCTGCTAAGCCATCTGATCACTCACCGTGTGCAGGAGACAAGGTACCATTGACATAATCTTTGATGCACGTCAACTACAGAAGGGGTGTCAAGAACAGAACTGTGAGCTCTGTGTGGCTTTTGTTTACTCACAAAAGTATTTGACATGGTCAGTTGCCAGGGAATGTGGAGGGTTATGTCGATATTTGGAACAGAACTTCTGGGATGCGACTACGATGCCATCACCAAGGTGAAGGAACTGTGCTTTGAGACTTTCTCTTTGCCAATGATTGTGCTCTGAATACTTGTATAGAGCCAGAAATGCAAGCCAGTATGGACAAGTTTTCATCTGCATGCAGCAACTTCAGTCTCGCCATCAAAACTTAAATCATGTATCAACCGCAGTACCCTTTCCCGAGCAGTGTCAATCGATGATGAAGTGAACGGTAGAATTGCGAAAGCCAGCTCTGCCTTTAGCATATTACGCCCCAGCATTTGGGAATGTCAAAGGACCAGCCTACCATGAAGCTGAAGGTATTCTGAGCAGTGGTGCTTCCAACTCACAGCTTCTGAAAATGAGATGGCAGGTCAAAATATTGGATACTGAAGTCCTTTCCAGAGCCAGTATGCCATCACTGCTGATGAAAGCCCAGATCAGATGCGCTGGGCATGTATTCAAAATATCAGATGAGCACATCTCATAACAGTTGTTCTATGGAGAACTCACTCAGGAAAAGGGCCCCCATGGAGGACTAAAGAAGAGGTTCAAGGACACACTGATGGGCTCTTTGAAGTTCCTCGAGAAGTCATCTGAGAAACCCTCACACTGAACAGTCAACAATAGTGCAGCTTCATTCACAAAGGCTACCAAACATCAGAGGCAGGCATACTGCTAAAGCTGACAGAAAGCATGAGCTGCGCAAGTCCAGAGCTGCCCACACATCTCTGACAATTACATGTGTGCCCAATGTGTCTCAGTCATTTTCAGATGTACAGAGTCTAGTCAATCAATCAATGAGATCAATCAATGATAAACAAACACATATGATAGGTAGAGTGATTTAGTAAACCCAGGAAACACATTCACAATATAAAAAGAACAATATAATCTCGACATTGAGTTCACTAATCTTTAGTTCATGAAATTAATCTAAGTAAATGTAAACTGTACATTTCCTAATCCTTTCAAGCTATAATAATAGAGGGGAGAACAATTCAGTAATATTTACCTCTTCCTTTAACTCTTCTTTATTTTGTATTATTTCTTTGCAACATTCCTGCAAAATAGAAGAATGACATTTTACTTGTACTTTCAATATTATATATATTATATTTTAATTGCTCAAAAAGCCAATGAAAGAGCCTAAAATGAGTCAGCGAACCATCCTACTAAAATGGAAATGTGTTAAATCTCCATAGTTGGAAACTTGTTTGTCAACTTACAGCAAACCAAGAAAAGTTTCTCATAACTTCAGAGGCATAATCAGCTGCAGAAATGAGAAGGCTGACAATGCACTGTAGTTTGTTGCTGGCTATTTACTTCTTTAAATTTCTATTGGGTTGCTGCCTCACCAACTCCTCAACAATCTGAACCTTAGAACAACTTCTGAGGGAGAGGGGGAAAGGAGGCACAATGGAGGGAGAGGAGGGGGGAAAGGACACACAAGGGAGGGAGAGGAGGGGGATAGGAGAAACAAGGGAGGGAGAGGAGGGGGAAAGAAGACACAAGGGAGGGAGAGGACGGGGGAAAGGAGACACAATGGAGGGAGAGGAGGGGGGAAAGGAGACACAAGGGAGGGAGAGTAGGGGGAAAGGAGACACAAGGGAGGGAGAGGATGGGTAAAAGAGACACAAGGAAGAGAGAGGAGGGGGGAAACGTGACACAAGGAAGGCAGAGAAGGGGGAAGGAAACACAGGGGAGGGAGAGGAGGGGGAAAGGAGACACAAGGGAGGGAGAGGAGGGGGGAAGAATACACAGGGGAGGGAGAGGAGGGGGAAAACACACAAGGGAGGGAGAGGAGGGAGAAAAAGACAGGGGAGGGAGAGGAGGAGTAAAGGAGACACAAGAGATGAAGAGGAAGGGGAAATGAGACACAAGTGAGGAAAGGGGAAAGGAGACACAAGGGAGGGAGAGGAGGGGGGAAAGGAGAAACAGGGGGGAGGGGAAAGGAGAAACAGGGGGAGAGGAAGGGGAAGGAGACACGAGAGAGGGAGAGGAGGGGGAAATAAGACACAATAGTGGGGGGAGGAGCGTGAAAGGAGGCACAAGAGATGGAGAGGAAGGGGAAATGTGACACAAGTGAGGAAGGTGAAAAGGAGACACAAGGGAGGGAGAGGAGGGGAAAAGAAACACAAGGGAGGGAGAGGAGGGGGAAAACACACAAGGGAGGGAGAGGAGGGGGAAAGGAGACACAATAGTGGGGAGAGGAGGGTGAAAGGAGACACAAGAGATGGAGAAGAAGAGGAAATGAGACACAAGTGAGGAAGGGGAAAAGGAGACACAAGGGAGAGAGAGGAGGGGGAAAGGATACACAAGGGAGGGGAGGAGGGGAAAGGAGAAATAGGGGGAGAGGAAGGGGAAGGAAACATAAGGGAGGGAGAGGAGGGGGAAAGGAGACACAAGAGGTGGAGGGAAGGGGGAAAGGAGACACAAGGGAGGAAGAGGAAGAGGAGGGGAAGGGGAGGGGGAAGAGAGACACAGGGGAGGGGGGGAAGAGATACAGGGAAGGGAGAGGAGGGGGAAAAAGAGACACAGGGGAGGGAGAGTTGAAGGGGAAGAGAGACACAGGGGAGGGAGAGGTGGAGGTGAAGAGACACAGGGGAGAGAGAGGAGGAGGGAAGAGACACCGGGAAGGGAGGGTGGGGAAGAGACACAGGGGAGGGAGATGAGGGGGGAAGAGAGACACAGGGGAGGGAGGAGGGGGGGAAGAGACACAGGGGAGGGAGAGGAGGGGGAAGAGAGACACTGGGGAGAGAGAGGAGGGGGGAAGAGAGACACAGGGGATAGAGAGGAAGGGGGAAGAGACAGAGGGGAGGGAGGAGGGGGGAAGAGACACAGGGGAGGGAGAGGAGGAGGGAAGAGACACAAGGAGGGAGGTAAAGAGACAGAGGGGGAAGAGACACGGGAGGGAGAAAAGCAGGGGAGGAAGAGAGGGGAAAGAGACACAGGGGAGGGAGAGGAAGTAGTGGGGGGAGAGGCTGGCAATGAGCACCTCCCGTCAAGTAGAGGGTGAGAGAGATTGAGGGGCGGAGAGGCTCGCAATCGCGTGGCCAGTAAAGTAGAGGGGGGAGAGACTCGCAATAAGCGCCAAAGGTGCTCATTGAGAGGCTTGCAATGGCCGCCGAAGGTGCTCATCACGTGGCCAGTAAAGTAGAGGGGGGAGAGGCTCGCAATGCCTCATTGTGATGCCTGCGATGAGCGCCAAAGGCACTCATCGCGAGTCAGGCAGATTAGAGGGGGGAGAGCCTCGCAATGTGTGGCAAACACCATTGCCAGGCTTAAAATTTTATTGCCGTCATTTTTGACGGGCAAGTCGCTAGTAATAATAATAATAATTGCCAATCAACCTTAATACGACTTTTCTTTGCAGCCGCATTTGTAATTGCAATTTAGTTACTTGAAAGTTAAACTTTGTCATGTTGTGTTTCTGCACAATCAATAACCTTTATACAATAAATACAATTGAAGCATATTTGAAAGAATGTTGTCAAGATGAAATTGGTCGCCTGAAGATTGTTTTTACCTTTCATTTCTCAAAATGTAATTGTTTGTATATTTATAATTGTGCAAAAATGTTTTTGTCCTTATACTAAGAAAATAGTTTCACAGAATAAATATTTTAATAAAATGTACCCTCTAGTAGCTGCCCTGGTAGCAGGTGATGAGATCCGACACAGGACAGTGCTTACATGATCTGTGGACCTATTGCATTTGGTTGGTATTTACTCCCTTGTATTGATGTTTCCTGGATCAGATCACATTAGCACTACCAAAACCCATAATAAAAACATTTTATTTAAAGGGTTAGGACCAAACAATAACAACCAGTAAAATGTACCTTTTCCTTTCTGTTTTCTTTAATGTGTTTATTTTTCTTGCCAGAATGCTGAAAAATAAAAAATAAAAAGATTTTTAATTTGGATACTCTATCTATAATACTATATGGTGTAATGGACAACAATTAGAGTTTAATTTGTTTATTTAATAACTGATTAGCAATAGCATTTAAAAAAAAATCAATGTAGCTTGAATTTGAATCTCAGTGTTGCAGCCTCCAGCAAAGCTACTTATCTCCACTCCGTACTAGGGCCCCTATTCAATTGAGCAATTGTAAGTTACTGGAGTCCGTAATGGAATCCCTAAACTAATTTGTTATTCAATTTTTGTATTTTCGCTAGCCGCAAACTATTTGCAGGTTAAAAGCTCAAAATCCCTGCGATTGTTAAATCTTAACTCCGACCCAGCTAAGCTTTCGATCTTTCAAGCCTGTAAATGTTACAATCGCAAATCGCTATTCAATTGCTACAATTCCTCAAGCCCGCAATTGTTTTCACACCCATAAATGTCAAATGTAGAAGAAAATCCTTGTACCAGATAGAACTCGCAAGGGGGTTTAACACCGGTCTGTAGCACTGTAAATGCAAATAAAAAATCAATACTGCTCTTTAAAGAAGGGGAGAGCGATGAAAGACATAAGACATTAGTCTCAAGCTCGTAAATCTGCAATCAAATTTTTTTTTTTTTTATGTTTTAATTTCCGTGTCATATCAATCTCTGGAATCAATGAGTTAATACATATCAGGCCACTCACATGGACTAAAACAGTATCGCCATTTATTTTCATTATTTTGTACATTGCCGAATTGGGAGTTCGAATGCATATCAGACCTCTAAAGGCTAATTGATTGACAATTTGCCTCCATGTTTTACGTAATGATGATGGTCTCCTTTACTATTGGCTGTTTCTAAATCAGTAGTTACGGCCTTGCTTAATTGATCATGATCATGCTCTGAAATGCTACTTACGGGTGCATAGGTAACCGTTTCGACTTTTGGACCTTAATTTGCGGGCTTGTTCAATTGAATCACTCTGTAATTGTAGCAAATTTTGAGACACAAGGGAGTTGGGGATTTGATTTTGCCCACTTTGGGCTATGAATATGCTGTGATCTCAGCTGCTCTAGAGCAGAATGGTGATTGGACGATTTAATGGGTCAGACTATACATATAGTGAACTACTGACATTTATATGATTTATTTATATTCTCTTTTTAGTGTTAGGAGGTGAGTTTAGGTTAGTTATATATATTTTTTGTGCTTTAGTTTAGGGGGTAAGTCAAGTGACAAATCCCCATGACGCTACTTTAGTATACACAGGGATTGAGACAGTATCTCCCGTTAGTAATTTCTTATTAGGGGAATTTGTAGTGGGTTTCCGGTACTGTCACAATAGTCCTTGTATGGACCCTATATGTAGGTGTTTATGTACTTCATCTTTATTGATACTAGCACTTTGTTGTTTGTATGTTATAATGGGCTCATTAGCAATATTGCATTATTTGACTTTTTTTGCACTTTATATTAGCATTTTAAATTGTATTACTAGCACTTTATTAGTATATGTATGTCTAAACTTGTATATTTTTTATGTGTATACCAACTTTTTTATTTATATATATATACTCACGATACAATTAATAAGTGGTCAATATTATTTTTTAGACTGTCTATATTTAGAGGAAAATAAGTTTACATTTTTTTAAATAAAGCCCTGCAACAAGAATCTACATAAATAATAATGTTGGGGTCTGTAACTGTTACACACTCTATTACAGATTTACACTGTCTTTAGAAGCAAAGGGTGTTGGCAAGTTTTCTGTTTTAATTTTATTTATTCATATATAGCAGTATATGCGTGTTAATAAATACATAGGGTAAAAAAAATAAAAAATAAACACATTGAAGGCATTGGATTAGAACTAATGACTTGACAATGAAAACATTTTATGAAACATACTTACCACTACACCAACACACTTGGCATTAAAAAGTTGGTGATTCTAATTTATATCTATTGCCTCTCTTGCTGTGCTGAGCTAATTATTCATTCAGTGGCAATACAGTGAAATAACATGACTTCTATTGAACTCCAGGGGCCTCATTCTATTAGCGGCCGTAGGAGATGCAGGGCCGCAAGGACCGGCCGCAAGCTATTCGGCTATTCCATTCCCCTCCGGCCGGGGATTCCGGCAGGCTTGCGGCCGGCGCCTTGCTATCCCTTGCGGCCGCTCGCGCTGGAGGAAAGCCTTTGATCTAAAACGGCCGCAAGAGAATCGTCCGCAAGAAAATCCTATTTGCAATTCAATTGCTCCGGGAACCCTCTCTGCAAGGCTAAAACCGAGCCGCAGCTTACTTGCAGGAAAAAGGTCCCGCTAGCACCAATTAAGCACACAATATAGCCCAAATAAAGCCATCATGCACTCTGAGGAGACTATAAAGTGATTTTAGGTGTTAGCAAAAATAGCACAACATTCCCCTATACTTAAATCCGTAAATAAATTATTTTTTAATATATGTCAAATATCCATGTAAAAAGTTCAGAGGGCTTGGAGCACCTCAGACCCGCCCACGCTGCGGCCGGAAAATAAACAGTTAATGTCAACTCGGGTTTGGGCTGATGTGCAAGCTTGAGAGTGGGTTACTTTTAATCCTCATGTCCCCCAATATGATCCCTAGCATTTACAGAGCTTTACAGAGCTGTCTTCAATTTATTTTTGACTTTTAAGATTTCTGAGCTTACGGCCGGTAGCAAGATTTACGGCCGGCCGTAAGAGGAGATCCTTGCGGGGCCGTATAATTGAATTGCAAGGTAACGGGACCCCCGCAAGGAATCGCAGCCTTGCAGACGTTTTACGGCCGCTAATAGAATGAGGCCCCATGAATTCAACACCAATTCTAAGGAAAACACTTCTTTTTTCCTTTACATGTAATGGTGCAGAGCACATATGGTGACTTTTGTGGTCCTTTAAACTCAAAGGCAGGGCTATTCCATCTTTTATCATGTGTTTATATTATATTTAGACTTTATGGCACTATGCAATATGTTGGCATGTTACAAATAAAGGATAATAACAATAATAATAATTGCCAATCAACCTTAATACGACTCATCTCTGCAGCTGCATTTGTAATTGCAATTTAGTTACTTAAAAATGATGATGTCAAAATGAAATTGGTCCCCTGTAGATTGTGTGAAAGTTTATTTACCATTCATTTCTCAAAATGTAATTGTTTACATATTTATAAAAAAAAATATTGAATGTCCAAGGGCAAAAATTTTTTGTCCTTATCCTAATAAAATTGTTTTACAGAATACATGTTTTAATAAAATGTAACCTCTAGTAACTGGCCTGGTGATGAGATCTGACACAGGACAGTGCTTACATACTCTGTGGAACTATTGCATTTGGTTGGTATGTACTCCCTTGTATTGATGTTTCCTGGGTCAAATCATTTTAGCACTACCAAAACCCAAAAGAAAAAAAAAAACATTTTATTTAAAGGGTTAGGACCAAACAATAACATGCAGTAATTGTATTTACCTTTTCTTTTCTATTTTCTTTAATGTGTTTATTTTTCTTGCCAGAATGCTGAAAAATAAAAAATAAAAATATTTTAAATTTGGATACTATATCTATAATACTATATGGCTTAATGGACAACAATTATAGTTTCATTTGTTTATTTAATAACTGATTAGCAATAACATATAAAAAAAATCGATGTAGCTTGAATTTGAATTTCAATGTTGCAGCTTCCAGCAAAGCTTCTTCTCTCCACTCCGTACTAGGAGCCCAATTCAACTGAGCAATCGTAAGTTACTGGAGCCTGTAAGTGAGGCCATAAATTAATTACATTTTTTTGCAGGCTCTGAACAGATAACAGGCTTGAAATCCTTGCAGTTGTTAAAACTGGAACTTACAGGCCATCAAAGCCTTTGTTCTTTCCAGTCTGCAAGTGTTAAGATCGCTAAAATCGCAAATCGTTATTCAATTGCTACAATTCCCCAAGCCTGCAAATGTTTTCACACCCGTACACGGCAAATGTAGGAGAAAATCCTACGAGTACTAGAGAGGATCTGCAAGGAGGTTTAACCCCTGTCCGCAGCACTGTAAATGCAAATAAAACATCAATACTGCACTGTAAATGATGGGGAAAGTGATGAAAGACAATAGAATTAATTGAACAACAGTCTCAAGCTTGCAAATCGGCAATACAAAATCATATTATTTTATGTGTCATTTTGGGGTTATATCGATCTTGGGAAATAATGAGTTAATACATATCAGGCCACCATATGGACTAGAACAGTACTGGCATTCATTTTTATTATTTTGTATTTTGAGGGTTTATGAGTCCCATCGCATATCGGACCCCCGAACCTAATTGATTGACATGTAACCTCCATGTTTTACTGCCGTAATGATTGCAGTCTCATTTTCTATTGGCTGTTTCAAAATGGGTAGTTACGACCTTGCATGATTGATCATGTAACTGGGATTTACTTCTTGCAAGTAAGGTGTGATTATTTGCTGTATGCACTCATTTTGCCCAGGTGAGAGGGGGAGTGGTTTGCCTGTGTTAAACTTGCATAAAGGTTTGTGCCTTGCAACTGGAATTTACTTCTTACAAGTAAAGTGTGTTTATTTTTGTGTGCAGTGATTTGGTACAGGTGAGTAGTCAGAATCTCATTTAAACAGGGGAAGGGGCAAAATTGTGATATTATTTTTTATTATTGTTTATTTTTCCCGCTGATTTTTTGTAGACGATAATTATGAGTCAGTCCAGTGGCAACCTCACTCAGTGCGCATCCTGTCATATGTATGCACTGCTGTAACAGATAATCCAGGGTCCATACCTCTGTGACATGTTTGAGCATATTGCCTCTCTGGAAGCTCAAATTGAAGAACTGGAGAGGAGAATTGCAGCATTTAGTGATATTGCTTCACTGGAAAGGGAGTTGGTGCTCACTGAGCACAGTTTAGCTGGGCTTAGCAAGGAGGGTAGAGATGTGACTAGTGAGGATGTCCATAGAGATAGCTGGGTCACAGTTACAAGTGGAAGTAGGGGGAACACCAGGAGAAAAAATGGGACAGTTAGAATTACTGGCAATTAATGAAAAATTAGATTTAATAGGCATTACTTAAACATGGTGGGATGAATCTCCTGACTGGATGGTTATAACCTATTTAGGAAAGACAGGGGAAATGATAAAAGAGGAGGATGGATTTGTATATATGTTAAGCCTGTATTTAAGCCTATAGTAAGAGAAGATATTTATGCTGGAACTAGTGGTAATGTTGAATGTTTGTGGGTAGAGTTAAACAGTGGAGAAGCAGATTCCAAAAGAAAATTAGTTGGAGTATGCTATAAGCCCCCAAATATAATTGAAAGCAAGGAAATGCAATTATTGTTACAGATCGGAAATGCAGCTAAGCATGGGCAAGTTCTAATAATGGGAGATTTAAATTACCCTGAAATAAACTGGATAAATGAGACCAGCAGTTCAGCGAAGGGGTGCAGGTTTTTGAGTACACTCAGGGATCATTATCTGGCCCAGGTTATACAAGAACCTACTAGAAACGAGGCTATCTTGGATTTAGTTATCACAAATAATATTGATATGGTATCAAATGTTGAAATAGGGCGACCTTTGGGAAACAGTGATCACAACACAGTCTCATTTGAGATTGAAATAAAAAAACAAAACTGTAAGAGGCCAACAAAAACTCTTGATTTCAAAAGGGCAGCAATACAACATATAGACTAAGACAAAGAACTGGTGGGTAAAAATACTGAACATAAATGGACAACATTACTTACTAAATATACATACTTATCACCATATACCATGTGGGAATAAAAGTAAAAGGAGTAAATCACATCCAATGTGGCTTAACAATGATTTAAAGATCAAGATACAGAGTAAAAAAACAAGCATTTATATTAAACAAACAAGAGGGGACAGAGACTGCCTTACGTAAGTACAAGGAAATCAACAAGTTTTGCAAAAGAGCTATTAGACTGGCTAAAATAGAAAATGAAAAATTAGTTGCAAAAGAGATGTGGCAATCTTAGCTGGTAGGGGATATACAAGCCCAGAGCCACCTGCTATAGACTACAGGTTAACTACCCACAAGGACCATTTGGGTTCTGTGCCAGTCAGGGTCTCTCCATCAGAAATCAGCACTTCCAGGCTACCAAGAGAATCCAGATCTGCTTCTTCTTAGGGGGCTTGATAAGACTTGTTACAGTCAAACCTACCCCAGCAGGATCCTACAGAGTCTCTCAGTACCTCCCTGCAGCCATCCAGGACACAACTAAACATGCTTCCAAAACACAACTAACTACAGACAAAACACAGAACAAACTTACAACCAACATTCATTCCTCCCCATTTGACCTCATTGATCTGGCACATATTGTTTGCTGTCGGGGGGGGGGGGGGGGGGAGCTTTTTTTTTCCTTGCTCCATTTACAACCCCCAAAGGGCAATAAAAACTAGTTTAAAACTTTATGGCTGTTCCTTGAATCATGCATGAGGGACTAAGATGGAGGTAGGGAGCATCTAGGAATTGCATCTCTGAACCAAATATATCAGACTATCGCATGACATTAACTATACTCACACATTAATTATTTTAAACATGCCCCAGAACACAGTAATATTACATGGGGAACTGCATACAGTATTCAGGACGAGGCAGGGGCATATGCCCCAAGAAACATGAAGCATGCTGGCAATATAATTCCCCTACTTATTTTCCAATGGGGTAGTCTGTTCTCTATGGTAGCTCACTGGGCCTAAATCCAGGCCCTGGAAAGGGGTCTGTGAAAAGAGAGTAAGCTAACCCTAAAATATTTCTTAAATATATTAATGGGAAGGCCAAGAAGGAAGCTATATGAACATTACAATGTCTGATAATTAGTGATCAGGAAAAGGCAGATGAGCTAAATAGGTTATTGTCTTCGGTATACACAAGGGAGGTACCAGTGGTTGGGGCACTGCAACATAATGGGGCTACTTACCTTCACCAAATAATTTCTTAATGGAGGTAGAAATACAGAAGAGGTTAGAAACAATAAATGTTAATAAAGCCCAAGGTCTTGATGGAATATATCCAAGGGTACTGAGGAAAATGGGTTCTGTAATAGCCTAACCATTATATTTCATTTTTCAAGATTCACTCAACACAGGGTCGCTACCAGATGACTGGCAAAAAGCAGTGGTGATACCTATATTTAAGACGGGAGCAAGAGCAAATCCGTGGAATTATAGACCAGTGAGCCTCACTTATGTAGTGGGAAAGCTTTTAGAAGGGTTAATAAGGTATAACGGACAAGAATATGTATATTTGAACAGGATTATAAGTAGGAGTCAACATGCATTTAGGGATAGGTCATGTCAAACAAAGCTAATTAGTTTCTATGAGGAGGTTAGTAGGAACCTGGATCAAGGCAACTCAGTAGATGTAGTCTTTTTGAATTTTGCAAAGGCTTTTGATACAGTGCCACATGGACGACTATTGTACAAACTAAGGGATACAGGAATTGCAGTAAATATCAGCTCATGGATTGAGAGCTGGCTAAAAGACAGGAAGGAAATGGTTGTTGTAAATGGAACATACTCAGATTGGACTAATATGATAAATGGGGTTTCTCATGGTTCAATATTAGGTCCTCTGCTTTTTAACATATTTATTAATGACTTAGAGGTGGGAATGGAAAGTAGTGTCTCCATTTTTGCTGATGACACGAAGTTGTGCAATGTAATTATTTCAGATAATGATGTACTTTCCCTCCAAAGGGATTTACATAAATTAGAGGAATGGGCATCTAAATGGCAAATGAGATTTAATACGAATAAATGTAAAGTTATGCATCTGGGAAGGAAAAATAGCCATGCAATTTATAATCTTAATGTAGCAAATATACAGTTATCAGATATTGAAAGGGATTTGGGAGTACTTGAGGACAACCACCTAGGTAAAAGTGCTCAATGCCAGGCATCAGCTACAAAGGTAAATAATTAGCATGTATCAAGAAGGGTATAGAAGCAAGGGGAGCTGGGAAAGGTACAGACAAGGGCAACAAAACTAATAAGGGGAATGAAGGGGCTAAGTTATGTTAAATTAAATTAAACATATTTTCTCTAGAAAAAAGGCATCTAGGAGGAGGTAAGATTACCTTATATAAATATATCCAAGGTCAGTATAAAGCATTGTTACATGAGCTTTTTGTGCTAAGAGGTTTTCAACAGACAAGAGGACATCCTTTGAGGTTAGAAGTATAAAGATTCCACCTTAAAGAAAGAAAATGGTTCTTCATAGTTAGGGTGGTTAGTCTTTGGAATTCTTTAACAAAGGACGTGGTGACAGCGGATTCAATAGATAACTTTAAAATGTGACTAGATATATGTTTAATTAAAAAGTGCATTCGGGGTTATCATGATTAATTAGAGAGAGAGTATTGATCCAGGACGGAGTCCAATCGCCAGTATCAGGGGTAAGGAAGGAATTCATTTTTTTTTCTTCTGAGACAATTGGCTAAGTTTCCTTTTTTTTTTTTTGTTTGCCTTCCTCTGGATCAATTAACAACAAATCTGCATATTGTAGGTCAGAGGAGACCTTAAAAGGTTGAACTTGATGGACTGAAAGTATTTTTTCAACCTCAATTACTAGGTAACTATGTAACTATGTTTCCGCCCTGAACTGCTATGCACGAGTGTATGGTTTACAGCTTCGACGTTCGGCCCGTACCTTGCAGGCTTGTTCAATTGAAAAGCTCCGGAATCTGAGACAAACGGGAGCCTGCAGCATGCGGCCTGTATCCTGCAAGATGCAGGATTGCAATTGAATCAGGCTCTAGGTTCCAAGGGGTTGGATCAGATATGCCCTGGAGGCTATCTGAAAACTTCTTATAAACCAGTATGTTTGCAGATGTTGGCGACTGCAGGAAAGGAGACAGGCAAAAGAGTTTCCTGGGCAGATGCTCTCACACACCTTGGATGCCTCACAGGGGTGGAGATAAGTACATGTAGTAAAGGCAGCAACACTAAAAGCTTTACAAGCTACATTATTAAAATTGTATTTCTTCAAATAATGTCTTGGTTGCTAATGAGTTGTGAAATAAACAAATGGAACCTTACTCCCTGGCAACTTGTTGGTTCTTTAAGCGGCCCACATCCAATAATAAATTGTACACAATATATCTTGCACAGGGCCCACTTAATTCAGCACACTTTGGAGCACATCACTGTAAAGTTCTCCAAAAACCATGTTGAAATACTTTTTAAAGTGAGCATAAGTAGAAAAAGAGTTAACAGTTCACAAATTCATATGTGCAGAGAAAGGACTGCTGGAATCAACTAAATAGGACAGTTGGGGTTTAATATCCCCTGCTGCATTCTTAAGCTCAGAGAAAAACTATAAATCCTTGTATTCCCCACACCTTCACCGCCCAGTGTCAGCGCCCAAATGTTGTTAATCATGGAACAGTCAGCGGGCACGGCACAGTGTGTTTGTAAACAGACTTAATACTTTAGATTTTTTAAATGTTATTATTGTAATTCAAAATAATGATAATAATAACAATAGAACATTTTTACATACAATCTTGTGCTCTTTCACTTACAGTTAGGTAAATGGCCCTTTAATGGGTCTATGGGAAATGCTCTACTTCAAATGTTCCTAAACATCTCCTTAAGACCCACCAGACAGGCCATGATTTCAGTTTAACACAGTTTGAATACAGATGAGGCAAATAAAGTCTATTGCATGCTAAGTGCTCCTCCTGTGTTTACACAGTGTTAAACCAAAATTATGGCCTATCTGGTGGATTTTGAGGAGAGGTATGGGAACCACTGCTCTACTATATTATAACTCACACGGTTGATGGAATTGTTAAACTATAAACAATGTCTCCTGGGGGGTCTCACTTATTTTATGAACTATGTTTTATTTTAACCATCAGGCATTAAAACAATTCAGAATAGTACATCAAAATATTTTTGGCAAAACTAGCTCAATAAATATGGAGAATTCTTCCAAAATGCGGGCTACACTGATCTGGCTATAAAATCTATGCAAACAATTGAACTTTTATTATAAGTTTATTGCTATATTAATTTCATTATAAGAAACACATTTTTTGTTTTATGTCTGACATTTCCCTATTGAAGGGTGAATCGTATAGTACGCTCTAAGGAGGAATTTAAATTGATAATGTCAACAATATTTGTTTAAGTTTTAAAATAAATAACTACAATATTTAATGTTGTAATACATTTTGCTTTTATGGTGACATATTTTTATGTTTTTAACAGGTTTAGAAACCATGTGGAAATGTGAAGAACTGTGGATTCACATAAGGTTTCTAATCAGTTTTGTTGACAGGCTTGATAAATGAATTAAAGGGACATGGAAAGTTTCTGGATTTCGCTAAGACTATAATATAATATATTTATGTATCACTTTAATTTTGTGTACTTTATTTCATTAAGAATTGCTTAAAAGCTGTTTTTCTCTGCCTAAAATCATCAAAATACAGGGATTGCACTGTCCAAAAGAAACTCATCAGTGGCAACATTCTGCAACATGCTGCTTGAGGGAGGTCCCTGATTGACTAATTTAAAACAATGTGGTTCACAGTCTGTGTATTCATGAGCTGCGTGAGATACAGAGGGCAGATCCAATCTTGTTAATAAAGTACACAAAAGTAAAGAGATATATAGGTATATTATATTCCTAGTGAAATCCAGAAACCTTTATGTCAATTTAAATAGACAAGCAAGCCGAATCTGGACAAACCTCCTACTTAAGCTTCAGACATACTAGCAGTCCAAGATGACAGAAAGCAGTAATCTAAATGAAATCTTTTCTTTAAAATGTATTTAAACCATGAGCCTAAACCATTTTAAAATTTAAAATGGTTTAGGCTTATGGCTTAAATAACTGCTAATGTCTTAGTAATGTTTAATACATTGTTCATACATTGTAATAAATTATTTAATTTGAATAAACCCAGATAACATTAAAACAATATAGAGTTGAGGGGCGATGTGAACCTCAATTTTTTTTGTATTCAATCTCCCAGCCGAACTCCTCTTAGGAGAACTCAGGACAACACGTTGCCAAGGTTTCCAACCCCCTCCTAGTTTACAGATCTGATTTTACATAGGGCAATAATCTAACTTCAAACGTGATGACTATCTTTGATCACTCAGGAGATACAAGGATGTAACGTAACATCTGGGGCCATACACACATTCAAATTCCTGCAGTTAACACTTAGTTGTCACACTACAAATATGGTGAAAAAGTGTATGTTAGTTACAGGTAACATAACACTACTACAGTGCACATAACACAATATAGAACCACAACATAAATTATTGTGGCCCACACTACACTACACCGGTTATTACGGTCATAACAAAATAGTCCTTGAGTTCATGTCGGTGACAGTTCGGTCTTGGGCCATAAAGGCCCTTGCTGGTAGGGTTCAGGGGGTCTCCCATTCTGGCCCCCCATGAGTCAGTCATGACAAATATTTAGTTAAATTAAAAAACAAGTTATTATGGTATGTTTTCATTTGGTTTATGTAGAAAAATAATATTTCACTCTAAAAAAATAAAAAAGATAACCAGACTAAAATAAATTCAATATATATATATATATATATATATATATATATATATATATATATATATATATATAGTACTATTCTTGTATATTCTGTTTGTTGAGTGCTATACATGTTCTTCTTTTGAAGAATTACACTTGAAAATAGGCAACATGTTTTACAATGTAAACATATATACAGCCTCTAATTTATTAATTTATATGCAAATATGCTGCAATGGAATTTGTCATTTTTAGTTTCCAGTTATCTACTTTCTGGGCAGGAATCAGCTGTAGCTGCCACATAAAATCGTCTTCTCTGCTTTTAATAACTATTTGGATTATTGCAAAGGACATGCACTGTTAAGAAAGATGCTGTGGCCTAGTAAAAAATGGAAGTCTGTAGCATGTACATGTGTGTATAAAACATAAAAACATAATGCCCAACAGCAGATTCAATCATAAGACCTTATAGAAAACAATTTGACCACAGTAGCCCTTTAAAGGGCCATCACAATAAATATCTTATAAAAGCATGTTGAAATACTTTTTTGAAATACATTTTTCACAGAGAATTCTCATAAAATAAAATATGTGTATACATCTATAATTAACTGCCCACTGCCAGACCCACAGCTACAACCCCGTATAGTGAGCAAAGAAAAAAAAAGTTAACCCTTAGAAATCTATCTGTGCAGAGCATGGAATGCTGGAATCAACTAAAAAAATAAATTATGGGTTACCTGGACAATACAGTCTTGAGTCCAGGGAAAAGCTGCTACCAATCACTGTCTTCATTGTTTGCTCAACCATCTGTTATTACAAATGCAGCAGACAGTAGATGGGAGAGGCTTTGTATGTAAACAGTCTTAAAACTTTAGATTTGTATCTGTTACTAGTGTAATTAAAAATACAGATCATTTTAACATACAGTCTTGTGCTCTTTTACACCATGAAGAGCACCTATAGTGAGGTAAATGATAAGAGGCAACTTCACTGAATAAATTAATGTATAAACAAATTCACTGACTTCAGTAAAAAAATCACAGGCTCTTATAGCTCAAGGGACTTACACATTTGAAATACAGAAGGTATGAAGTGCCACTCCTACAAGATATATCTTACAAGGTATATCTTAACATGGTAGATGCCGCACACTGTAAAAAATTAGTTAACAGAATAATTTTTGCAATTTAGGGTATACAGTGACTAATCCAAACAATATCTTGCTTTGGCTGTCCTTATGGGGATCCTGAAGGCACAGATTTTTCAGCATGTATTTAAAATGTTAACATTTTCTCTGAATGAAAATTCAGTGCTGAAAGGTTATAAAATGTAATTTAATCCATGTACAATCTAATTTCAGATTTATGAGGGGTTATGATTTTGTTCTACATCGGTTTGTATAGGAATTAAAATTATATTTTTTCTTATGAATCAATGTCATTACAACTGAACCAATATTCTATATGCTACATAGGCATGAATATCACTTAATGATATAATTCCCTATACCATGGTAACTTTCTTCCCCTGATAAACAAAATCACATGGGACTTGCACACATGGACAGATTACCCTATCCTGTAAATTGGCCATAACTACTTGAAAACAAAAAAGAATCTCTAACTTTTTCAAACCAACCCAATCCATATATCCAAATGAACAATTATAATCTTACAAAGCCAATTTATGCAATTCATTTGATAAAGGAAACATCCAAGATCCCCATCTCACATTCTCCTTCGCCCTAAAAGTTTGGGGAGTTTAGACACCCCAGATATTTTTATATACCACTTGGCTTCCCATTTATAACAAATCACTGAATGGGGGTCTGACTGTAGACCCTTCACACTGGGTGGCTATTGAATCATTTTGGGTACAACCATTCTCTATTCTGACTTATCTCTGTTCTCAAAAACCTCCTCCCCTCCTCCGGAAGACATATAAATTAGCTAATAAACCATCTAGACATATTCCTAATCTTCTATTCCAAGGGGACATTTAATAGACAACATAATCTTACCATTAAAAATATTAAAATCTCAAACCCATCTCTCCATAGATACATTTTCCTATCCCGAATTCCGACATTTTTGCTGTTCATATTTTCAAACTGGGGATCCTACCTTACACTCAATTTGATCAACTCTACAAACATGCATTGAATAGTGATATAATTAGTTCCTGAATGTAAACTATCTTTCAGCTGCAATCATATGACAAAATCCCTTGCTATATTGTCTTATCGGAATCAGATATGAAAGAAACTCTGCAATACTCAGAATGGGAGCAGATAAAGGATACTCTAGGATCAGGCTCTATAAATACATATATTAATGAGTATGCATTTAAGGTTCTCCTATGCTTGTATTGGACACCTTCCAGATCATGGGCCATATTAAATTCCAGCCTCGAAAGTCCAACGTGAAGCACGTAACGGCTGCAGGGTAGAAATTTGCCCTACTTACATTGCTATTAAATTAGAAAGGGCTGCGAGCTACGAGCGAGAGAGTCTATTTCGTAAACCAGTCTGCTGCTGTCGGGTTGCATGCCCGAACGCAAACAATTAAGCAATCTCATAGTTACGGGTTCAGATGGAGCCAATGGGAAAAAAAATCGTTACGTCATTGAAAAATCCTACATGCTTCAAGTACAGTTTGCGATCGGACCCAAAGGCCAGATATAATGCAATATTAATAAAGCCATAAATATAATATTCTATGACATGCGAGTTACAGTATATGTTGTAACAAATTGATTGCAGGGATCGATACGACACAAAATATAGTCATGAAGTAAAGTATTTTTCGGGGCCGATTTGCGGGCTTTAGAATGTTGTGCTAATATTTCTAAGACCTAACATCACTTTTCCCTTATAATAATTATACAGTAGAGTGTTTTTATCTGCATACAAGTGGTACGTATTGTACTTTACTTTGAGAAACATGCTTTTATTTTCATGATAGCAAATCTGTGACTTTGTCATCCATTTAAACTTTGGACTATGCTTTATTTTAACCTTTAACCCTCCTAACGGTATAATTATGTCAGTATTTAGAATGTTAATGCGGTACATTAAAAAATACTGACATAATTATACCGCCTTTTTCTAAGAATATAGAAAAAGTTTAAGTGTATATATATATATATATATATATACAGTATAGATTTACATACATACATATATAAAATATACCGTTAACTTTTTCTATAATCTGGACCATCCTCCACACTAGCCCCTGCAGAGCACTGTTACCCCTTCCCCCCTCTCCTCCTCCCTCTTCCTCCTTCTCCTCCTCCCTTTCCCCCTTCCCCCTTATCCTCCTCCTCCCTTTCCCCTTTCCCCTTATCCTCCTCCTCCTCCCTTTCCCCCTTATCCTCCTCCTGCTCCCTTTGCATTTTTCCTCACCCTCCTCCCTTTCCCCCCCTTATCCTCCTCCCATTCCCTGTTCTCCCCTTATCCTACTCCATCCCCCCTTCCCCTCCTTTTCCCCCCTTCCCCCTTATCCTCCTCCCTTTCCTACTCTCCAATCACTTCCCTTCCCCCTCTCTCCTTACTATGATCCGATGATCTGATGCTGATCCTTCCCTTGCAGCACGTCTTCTGGCTGTGACCGAGACCAGCAAATGCTAAGGACGTGACGTTTGTCGGTCCCGGTCACAGCCAGAAGACGTTCTGCAGGGGAAGGATCATCATCAGATCATTAGATCATAGTAAGGAGAGAGGGGAAAGAAAGGTGATTGGAGAGGGGGGAAGTGAGGAGGAGGAGTATAAGGGGGAAGGATGGAGGAGGATAAGGAGGAGGGGGCCCAGGAAAATTCAGCAGCACCGGGCCCCCTCCAGATCCGTCCCTGCACTCCCTGCAGTAATCCCGAGCGTGGTACGAGGTTTCCGCTTTAGGCACTAAAAAAGAACCCCCGAGCCACGTTCGGGATTACCACTAGGAGGGTTAAATCAAAATACTAAATCATAATATTACTGACACATAGTACACCATGGCCTCCATTCAATTGAGCAATAGTTAGTAACTGGAGCCCCTAATGTAGTCCGTCAACGAATTTGCTATTCAATTGGCGTCTTTTAGTTACCCGCTAACAAATTGCAGGTTACAGGCTGAAAATCCCTGCGGTTGGTAAAATCGTAACTCCGACCAAGCTAAGCCTTTAATCTTTCAAGCCCGTAAATGTTACCATTGCAAATCACTATTTAATTGCTACAATTCCTTAAGCCTGCAAATGTTTTCACACCCGTAAATGGCAGAAGAAAATCCTAATACCAGATAGGACTCGCAAGAGGGTTAAGCACCTGTTCATAGCACTGTAAATGCAATGAAAACACCAGTACTGCACTTTAAAAGACAAGGAAAGGGATGAAAGACATTAGAATTGATTGCACAACAAGCTTGCAAATCTGCAATCAAAAATACTTTTTTTCACGTTTCATTTCTGTGTTATATCGATCTTGGGAATGAAGGAGTTAATACATATCAGGCCACCCACATGGTGGCCTGATATCTTATTATTTTGTACATTGCCGGATTGCGAGTCCTATTGCATATCGGACTTCTAAACGCTAATGGATTGACGTTTAACCTCCATGTTTTAATGATGTCATGATGGCGGTCTCATTTACTATTGGCTGTTTCTAAATCGGTAGTTACGGCCTTGCTTAATTGATCATGATAACGCTCTAAAATGCTACATACAATTGCATTGTTTACGGTTTAGTCTTTCGGCCAGGTAATTGAGGCATTGTTCAATTGAATCTCTCTGTAACTGTCGAAATTTTCAATAGGGCCCTAAATGTAGAAATTAACTTCAAAATATTGCAAACTACACTAACATGGCTACCATATTCCAACATCTATTATTATTAAGTCTAACTATTATGTTGATCATATTAATATATTAAGTTTGTATTAAAATAGATTTTTATCCAGCAGTCATATTAAAAAGCCCTAGCCACACAAACATTTGCTAAAGAAATTTCGCCTCAACATTTCACCACAACAATAAAATCATTAGTGAGTCTACCTACTGTAAAAATCTACCACTCCCTAAACATTATCCTCCCCCACACATATAAAACAATTGCACCAATTGCTATGGTTGCTAGTCTTGTAATAAACATAGGGGATCCCCTTAGGAAATGTCCTGCCTATATATGGAATAAGCAACAGTTTTATAACTGGCATGAGAATTTAGACTTATCCCATAAATAACTAGGAGGTGTTAGGGGTGTTGGATGTTTTAATGTTTAAATTAGGTCATCCAGACCCTTTATTAATGAGGGGCCTTAGGGAACTCTCTTTGTACCACCCTTTGTACTGTGAGCTGCATGTGAAAAATACAAAAAATATAGTTTGAACTGTTATGGATGATAATTAGGAAAATGTCTTTTCATGTTATTATGTTTGTCTGCCATTCCTTACTCACTTATATATGTATAAATGAGAAGAAGATTACTAACAATGGAGGTTACCTAAGATGGAGGATGGGCTACATAACAACATGGCTACAGAACTACAACTGGGAGTGGCCTGATGATGCAAACATCCGTGACCAAATAAGGACAAATGAACGGATCCTTCCTCAACTGTCTACTATGATGACAACACACTGCAGCAATTTTGAACCAATCAATAAAGCTATTAATTTCTAGACAAAGGAATCATGTGACGTTTGATCAGATAACGTTTTTATATATAAACTTGCACACTGCCATTTTGGAATAGAGCGCTTTGAGAATTATTATACAGAAACACTGTGTCTGTGTCTTATTTCCCTGGAATGTGCACATCCAACACTAATTGGGAGAAGGAGCAGATATCTAATTCAGACTGTTGTGGTCTGATCCAAATCAGTTGGCGCCCATCGTGGGGCCTTGAGTTTATGACCTGACAATAGCCGAGAAGGAGCGAAGTGGTGGCTTTCAACAGCAGAAGGAGCCTTCATGAAATATGTCTGGTAAGGTCGATGATTAGTACTGTGCAAGCCACTATCTTTGCCTACCACTCGGCTATTGAAAGGCATCCAAAGCACAGGTGGCATAGCTTGCTCAAGGTCCGTTTTAAAAACCTGTGATAAGAGATATCTGTTACTTGTGTGTGTCTGTTGGTAGTGTGGGTTGAACGATTGTGATTTCTTAGATATTGTGGTTCGGGGGGCATACACGTGTATGTGTGACTCTCTGGAGACGGATGACTTGTGCCCAGAGACGCACATACCCCAGAGAGGTCACACATACGGGCTTGCATATACTTGCCCTGGGGATTGGGATTGCTTTGCATACTTTCCTGGAAAGGGTCTATGCATGCTGGATAGATGAATATCTCTTGGGGGTCATGATGTCCTAGCTTTGGTAGCCTGGTAACCCCAAGAGACGTCTGTCATTCACTACGGGTGGTTAAACGTGTATGTGACACACAGACTTCAGTGGCAGATTGATAGTGTTGTAAAGCACGATAAGCCTTGAGGGTGTCGTTTTGTAAGCACCTAGTTGTGCAAAATCCCGAATACCATATCTTTGAATCTAAAGTTTTCTGCAGAAAAGGTTTGATGATTATAATGATATATGCTATGTCATAGCTGGTTGTGATGCATGTTTTGGTGAGAAATGTAGCTGAGAATTTCTCTCCCTGTACACTGAAGCTGAAAGCTGATTTCTGTGCAGCTGTGTGTGACAGTCACCTCACCTCCTCCCATTTTGTTTAACTCTTTCAAGGACGTATCTTAGTTAAGAGAATTCTTTCTATATCAATGCTTAATGTCGTATGAACTCCTACAATAATTGAAGAGTTTGTAATGTTTGTGTAAAAATAGGTGTGTCCTGGGTGGAGATTGATTTAAAAAGTAAATAGTTCAAGATATATACATGAACGCAGACTCTGAGAATTGGTTATGTATTTTTTTGAAACATTTTGTCTGAAGTTTCTGTGTGTTTGTAACTTTACTCGATACTGTACTCTTTGGAGGGGGAGGTGACCGGTTTGCATTTTAAGAAAATGTGGGAGGGATTGTCCCACCTCCTCACAGTTAAGCAAAGCAGACCACTCCCTTTCCTCCTCCCACCTTCTCTGTGTGTGTGTTAGTTTTTATGTGAAAATATGTCTGTCTGTATCATTGAAGGAAAATGAGAAGAAGGGAGGTTGCAGGCAGAAGAATGGTGGCTGGTTCTGGGTGGGAACCAAAGGTTGCTACAAGATAGTGGTTTGTGGAATAAAAACATGACACGCCCCTATACCCCATCTTAAAGGTAAATAACATCGACTATACCACCACTGCTGGAGTCAGTGCCCTGTATCCACTACTCCTTGGCAATATTAATCTTTATTAAAAGGAAGGTATAGGAGATATTCAATGTTTCATTAAGCTTTACTATGGAACAAGAAGTATACGAAAGAAAAAGTAAAAGCAACGTTAATTTAGGATGTTTTTTCAGAAAGTTACTCTGTCTCATATACTGTTATTTTTAGATTCTCTGTGAGCCGCTCCCCTGCTAGTCTCTGCTCATGTTGTTAACTCCTGCACGCCTGTCTGCAACGCTGATACAGAATTCTGTGAGTTATTAATAGCATGCTTTACGGATGAAATAGCAAATCAGGCTATTAATTTGTCAGATATTACACAGGATAAAGCAGTCAGTGGTAATATATCATTCCAGACACGAGTCTCAGATGCTGGGAGCAGCCTTTGTGGAGGGATTGAGAGAATCCATCAGGAAAGATTTATTAACATCTCGTCCTGAATACAAGGTGTTGCCATTAGAGATTTTGTTAATAGTAGCGAAAAAAAAAAAAAAAGAGACTTGTTCTCACAAGGTAATAAGGAGACTACACACATTATGGTGTCTTCTGAGCAGGAGGAGACAGAGCCAACAAGAACAAGAAAGTGTTTTAATTGTAACAAAGTTGGACACCTTAGGGTTTCACCAGTTATGGTGAAGTTAAAACCAGTAGCTGAAATAGCACAAGAAACTGGTATCTCATGGCCAGAAAGTCTCCCTATAGCACTGTTAAGCGTGGGGTACACCCCTGGAGGGAAGTTTTCTCTGTCCCCTCATGAGATCCTATTTGGGTCTGCTCCTAGATTAGGGTGTTATTATCCTCAGCAATTGAAATGTAAATCTAATGTATTTATTGATTATGTGATTGCTTTATCTCAAGCACTGACTAAAATACATGCACAAGTGTTTTCTCCTATTCCAGATCCGGAAGTAGACACTGGTACTCATCAACTACTTCCTGTAGATTGGGTCCTGGTCAAGAGATTTGTGAGAAAAGAATCCTCTGGAATCCAGATATGATGGTCCCTTTAGGGTTCTTCAGTTAAACTTGAAGGACGGCCTACTTGGATCCACGCATCTCATTGCAAGAAAAGTTTCAGCACCAGACCCATAGCAGCCAACATCATGATGATCATAACACATATCCTTTTCTGTCTGTTCTTAACTAAAGTAGAACCTTCTGCATTCATTAGTGAGAAGAAAGATGGTATTACATTTTGGTACAATCCATCTGAAACACATATGATCACATTCTCCTTTGATTATTGTCATGTTGTATGTTGCCAACAGCTAAGCGTGACTCAACAATGTAACTTGTACAAAGACACTCTCAGCACATCTATATACATATGTGTTACAGACCAGACTTGGGGAAAAGATTGTAGTCATTGGGAAGCTGTAGGATGGAACACTGGGACAGCTTGGGGCTACAGACCACGGAGTGCCTCAGATAGAACAGATTTGAGTGGAAGCCCTTTACTTGAACGTATGACTCTAATAAAGCCAGGCAAATGCTCGCCAAATGGCAAGACTAGAGCTAACATGCAACTTACTCTGACTATCAAGAACCCCAGACCCCCAGACGCAGGTACATACATAATGGGTGGATGGGTTAGAGGAGAAGCAAAAGGACGGATTGGTAAATTTATGCTCAGAGATCTAAATGCACCACTCATATCAGAAGGACTAATGCAAGTACAACACACTCAGGCATTACCCCAAACGACTGATGTCAATGAACCTACGTACGGAGAATTGTGAACAATGGGAGAGCAGGTATCCCATTATAACTGACAATCTATATCCAGGTGAAGGTATAGCTATATACCCTGGAAATTATACGTGTTACAGGAGAAATGTTTCTCATGGGTTCAATTTGCAGAAGTTCCCAAGTGGATTTTGTCACACACGTAGAGATGACACAAGCTCTGGGAGACATACATTGCATATGTGGGGACATGAAGCTCAGATCAAGACTAGAGGGTAGCTGTTATGGTGAGTGTACCCTGGCAAAGGTCATAATGCCAGTGCACATAGTGCCTATCCAAACTGATACCTCACCACACACCCTACTGACAACATCTAGACGTAAGAGAGAGCTCTCTTCCCCATAAGGTAGCTTTGACCCCCATGTGTACATGGACTCTATTGGAGTCCCAAGGGGGGTGCCTGATGAGTTCAAGGCCCGAAACCAGATAGCAGCAGGATTTGAATCACTGATACCAATGATTGGTGTAAATAAAAATGTTGCTTGAATCAATTATATATATTATAACCAACAAAGCTTTGTGGATTACACAAGAGACGCTCTGCAAGGAGTTGCAAAACAATTGAAGGCCACATCACACAAGGCCTTCCATAATAGAATTGTACTAGACATGCTAGAAAGGGAGTGTAAAATACTCCCCGACACTGGCAACTGCTGCACCTACATACCTGATAATATGGGTCCAAACGGTAAAATTACTTTAGCCATTAAAGAACTAAACAACTTGGCACAAGAATTGAAGGAGAGTTCTGGAACCACAGACTATTGGGATAAATGGTTTGGGTGGATGAACAACTGGCAGAAGGTATTGTTACAGGTTGACATTGTCTTTCTTTCAATACTGATCATTCTTGCATTTGTTACCTGCTGTATTATCCCCTGTGTCCGAACATATTTAAAGAAGTCAGTTACTGGAGTCACATCGGCCTTTGTGCACCGAGAACTTTGTGATGATGACAACTGTGAGGAGTCACATAAAATGTTACGGTCTATTGTATCTAGGAGTGAGGTTTCCACATAAACCCCTTGTGCCACATGTTCCTGATACAAGGGGCTAGGGAAAGGCGTCTGACTTGTCTGTGACAGTGGCAGGAGGGGCCGTGGGTAAGCCATGGCTACTCAAATGTACAAAGAAGAACGAGCGTTCACAGCACAGATGTTTAGGGCTTTCTTGCAGTCATGCACCTCATCCTCAGGGACAGATATACACCTAGGGCCTCATTCTATTACCGGCCGTAAATCGGCCGTAAGGCTGCGATTCCTTGCGGGGGTTCTGTTAACTCGCGATTCTATTATACGGCCCCGCAAGGATCTCCTCTTACGGCCGGCCGCATATCTTGGAACCGGCCGTAATCTCAGAAATCTAAAAACGCAAAAATAAATTCAAGCCTGCACTGTACAGCTCTGTAAATGCTAGGGATCATATTGGGGGACATGAGGATTAAAAGAAACCCACTCTCAAGCTTGCACATCAGCCCAAACCCGAGTTCAAATTAACTGTTTATTTTCCGGCTGCGGCGTGGGCGGGTCTGAAGTGCTCCAAGCACTCTGGACTTTTTACATGGATATTTTACGGATATTAAAAATAAAATATTTTACGGATTTGAGTATAGGATAATTATCTGCTATTTTTTCTAACACCTAAAATCCCTTTATAGTCTTCTCAAAGTGCAGGATGGCTTTATTTGAGCTATTTTATGTGCTTAATTGGTGCTAGCGGGACCTCTTTCCTGCAAGTAAGCTGCGGTTAGTTTTTAGCCTTGCAGAGAGGGTTCCCGGAGCAATTGAATTGCAAATAGGAATTTCTTACGGCCGTTTTAGATCAAAGGCTTTCCTCTGGCGCGAGCGGCCGCAAGAGATAGCAAGGCACCGGCCGCAAGCCTGCCGGAGTCCCCGGCCGTAAGGGAATAGAATAGCCGAATAGCTTGTGGCCGGTCCTTGCGGCCCCGCAACGGCTGCGGCCGCTAATAGAATGAGGCCCCTAGTGTTTAGGGGGGAGTTTACCCCTCATCACGCATTAACATAAGCACAGCTGCTTTTCTTAAGTTGCACACTTACTAATAACATAACAGTACATTTTAGGGGGGACTGTTATGGATGATAATTAGGAAAATGTCTTTTCATGTTATTATGTTTGTCTGCCATTCCTTACTCACTTATATATGTATAAATGAGAAGAAGATTACTAACAATGGAGGTTACCTAAGATGGAGGATGGGCTACATAACAACATGGCTACAGAACTACAACTGGGAGTGGCCTGATGATGCAAACATCCGTGACCAAATAAGGACAAATGAACGGATCCTTCCTCAACTGACCACTATGATGACAACACACTGCAGCAATTTTGAACCAATCAATAAAGCTATTAATTCCTAGACAAAGGAATCATGTGACGTTTGATCAGATAACGTTTTTATATATAAACTTGTACACTGCCATTTTGGAATAGAGCGCTTTGAGAATTATTATACAGAAACACTGTGTCTGTGTCTTATTTCTCTGGAATGTGCACATCCAACACTAATTGGGAGAAGGAGCAGATATCTAATTCAGACTATTGTGATCTGATCCAAATCAGAACTATTAAATACACTGTTTAATTAAATTATACTAAATTATACTATATAAGGATTCCACCCTTAGGTACATCCAAGAGTTTATGTTTATCACTCATTTACCTACAATATTATCCTATCTTTACTTTGTTTACCCTAAGAGCACAATTATAGGATTTAAGACTTAAAAGTTATGTTAAAGTACTTTACAGTCATATATTTAGTTTTAAAACATGTACATGAACAACTATTGTTAAAGTGCGATGGCAGTTTTTTTTTACTTTGTTGTATATAAAGGAGGTTGTTAAGAAATGAGTCACAGTAGCACAACAAACTGATGCTTAACTGTTCTGTGGGCTTGCCTCTGTCAGCTAATGAACGATAAAATATCGGTATCAGTCATGCTTATCTTCGACAGAGATCTTTATATGGCAGTATGCAATTTGCATTTCCTAATAGTCTCAAGTTTTGAACAAGTTTTATTTAAACATATTCATATAAAATCATATTGTTTTGTTTTTAAAACATGTTCTTTTAAGTGCACACAAATGTGTACCATGTCTCTTTAAAGACATTCGATTGGGAAATGCAGCAAAAGCAATAATTCTGTTATGGTCTTAAAGGACAAGGTCCACCTAAAATGGGTATTTTATATTAAAGGAATATGAAAGCTTCATGGGTTAATACATTTCTGCATTGCTTAGGCTAAACGCAGCCTATATGTATGCAGAACATCTCATAAAATATTTTATTTTTATTAATATCTAAAAATCCCTCTAATGATTATGTTGACACCTCCAGGGGTGTCTAAACAGGCATCTGATCCCTCCCAATCAGCATACAACATCAGGGTATCAATGTTAACCAATCTCCTTGCAGCTTCCTGTCTGTATGTCAGCAGCAATACATAGCAAATATCAGTGATACACTACATATCCCAGGCTGCTTTGCAGCACAAACAGGAACCCCAGAGTGAAGTTTTAGCTAACCTGAGTCCCCAAAACAAATCATTTTAAATTTGATGATCATTTACAGCCCTATTAAATTAGCTTAACGTGTAAAACCGTAGCCCATAAGGTATGCCGCAAGACTTAAGGCTATTAAATTGGCGCAGATGACTTGCAGGGTAAGGGCGAGAAAAGGCTATGGGATGTGGAAATTTGAACTGTGCACCTGCAAATCCTTAGATCTGTCAAGCCCGTAACTGTTACGTTTCCAATCATGCTATTAAATTGCAACAAATTCACTGGCGTTCAACCCTGCAACACGCAAATGGAGCCAAGAAGCCAACGGGTACCAGAAAGGACCCACAAGGTAGGTAAAGTGCAATCTGTAGCACTGTAAATGCAAATATACAGACACTACTGTACATATAATAGAAGAGGAAGTGATGTTAGGTATTAAAATTAATAGCACAACATTCTCAAGCTTTGCAAATCTGCAATATAAAATATTTTTTTCCTGCTTAAATTCCTTGTTATATCGATCTCGGCAATCAATGTGTTAATACATATAATAGAACTCGCATGGACTAGAATATCACATTTACGGCTTTATCAATATTGCATTATTTCTGGAATGTGGGTCCAATCGTAACTCGTAATTGAAACCCCATAAGACTTTAAAATCCAACCTCCATTTTTCAGTGACGTAATGATGACGATCTCTGTTGCTATTGGCTCCATCTAAACCCGTAACTACAAGTTTGACTAATTGATCATGTTCACGGCCTTGGATCCAATGTTCGAAAAAATGGTTTACGTGTTTGCGTCTCAAGCCTGTAACTTGCGGCATGTTCGAATTTAATAGCTATGTAACGCAGCCAAATTTCAAGCCTGCAGCCGTCTCACTTTGCTGCTACAGACTTCTAATTTAATAGGGCTGTTAGCAGGGTGTTAATCCTGATTTTCAACTGTTAGAAATTACAAGACATTTTGCTGACTTCAATGTAAGTGTTTAAATGTTTATTTTGGGATATTTTCATGCAAAACATGTTTGCATACACTATTAATTCTCCTCTATCAGATGCATTCATAATCCAGCAATCCAATCATAATCTCTGTAAACATTGTGAATCTTGGCTGGTTTACTAGTTAGTTCTCCATGCTTGTGCAGAGTGAAAGGTGCATTTTAAAATCAGCATTTGTCACTGACAATGTGAGTTGATTAAGTCAAACTTTCAAGAACCAATCAAATAGCAGCAAAGTTCAGTGTGACAGTTCCATTCATGTTTTATGATCTTTCATATCACCTAACATACAAAGGTCTTGTAGCGGTAACAGTGAAGTGCTGAAACACGTACATTTAACCTTCTACAAGTAAACTATTTCAAATAAAAGCAATTTCCCCTTTAAATATTAATTTTAAATAATATTGACTGCCAGCACCATAGAATAATTCTCAGAAATGATATTTGTGCATACTGTTGTGACCTGTCACACTTTTCCTTACTGGCAGTAGAAGACGTGTAGAAAGAGGTGAATGTAAATGCAAACTTACGCATTTCAGACAATGTTGATGGAGATATAGAAGATTATCACTATAAGAATATATTCTCTGTGCTGGGATGTTGGAAGTGGAAACATTCGTATAAACCACTCTGTAAAATTCAATGATTTCCTTTAACAGACATATTTTCTGTTTTTCCTGAAAAAATAAAATGAAAAAAGGGTATATTAGATGTACATATGTATTTCTACTTACATATTAATTAATTTCTGTCTGGTCTGCAAGCACATCCTAGCGGTGCATGAAGCAGTGGCATTGTCTATCCTTTACATTATTTTTTAAAATAGCGAACAGCCTAGACAGGTTGATTTTATTTGTTAGCCAGAAGACAATTGTGAAGCCCCTGTTTAAAGCACTGTTGAAGAATCTATTTATAGTATGCTGTTTTGAGGAACTTGACTTCATAATGTGTTAAATGCTTACACAGTTTAAAATAGTTAGCTTTTGTATTCATTTTTACTTTAGTGATGACTGACACTTTGTCTTTGTTCTTAAAAGGATTAGGAATCTGGGAGAAGTGGGAGGGACCAGATCATCAGATTCAGATAAAGTCTATATTCACTTCTGTTGAAAATTGTCTCTCTACATATCACACTTGACAACAAAACTCGGTGGAAGAGTAAGCCCCCAAAGGACATCTCTTCCCCCTCTAAGTACAGACAGACTACCAGTCTATTATAGGATCCCCTATGACAAAAGTCATATAAGTATAAGGGTTTTCCTAAAATGTTTATATGCTCCTGGCTTTCATAACTACTAATATTGTTATTTTGCTACATACTTCACAAGCATGTAACATTTTTACCAAACTAGGTCCCAGATATTGCAGAAATGAAGAGTATATATATAATTGCAGTTGTGTAAGTACTAAATAATTCAGCTTGAAAGTATGGCATTTTAAGCATAACTTACACACATTTTGATGTCTCAAATGTTAGACCTGTTTCTTGGTATATTTGATTCCAAAAATGGCACTGTTTTCCTCTATCTGCTCTAGTTTTTGAGAATCAGAACATATGCCATATACCACTTTATGGTTTCCGAACTTTCCAGTCAGTTGACGCACAAGAAGTTCCTTTTGCAAGACTTCTGAGAGTGATAAATGCTAGGCCAATACCACATAAAATTCCAACAATAGTACCATCCCATCTTCCTTGGTATCTAGCTCCTTATTGTTTTTATGTCTTGGTGAAATCTTTCACCTTGCTCTTCGCTTACGTCACCAAGGTTCTCCGGAAAGCGATCTAAGTGGCTGTGCAGATAATGGACTTTAACACTCATGTTACAGCCAAGTAGAGTGGGTACAATTTGCATATTACAATGGTAAAACAAATTATAATGCATGAAAAAATACCAATACAGCACCAAGGCTTACAATTTAGAATGTTATGATGGGTTGTGAGCCAGGAGGGTGACGAATGCAATTTATTTGTATGTGTATTTTTCATTTCTTTAATACCTGGGATTTTCACTGTGTTACTTTAATAGACTCTATGGTTATTTTTCTTTTCTATTCCTGGAATCAACAAAGGAATTTAACAGGAACATTTCTGTACTAAAGAAACCACGTATTTTTTTAAAATAATAAACTCACTAAAGTTGCTAAATAAGGATACCAACCACAAGTGCAAGCTCCAGACTCATTCAGTCCTCGCCAGATTTATATCTGAGGTGGCTCCGTCCATACACACATCTGTGTTAAGTAGCCCTGAAAAGTGCTGCTGACATATAAGCATTCTAAATATATGCTACACAATATATACATATCATATAACAATTTGTATTTCCAGAGGGCAGTGAAAATATTGTATTGCTTGAGATTAACACACATTTATATATAAAGACTGCTCTCTATCTTTACTTAAATGTATTTATATATTAATATATATATGTGATCCGTGTAACTTTAAATGCAATATAACTTTAAAACAATATACTGCTTCCAGTTCTATCAATGGCCACAGCTTTCTAATAGATACATTCACACATACATATCTGTAACATACACCGATTGCTTCATAGCTGATGTGGATTATGTTCAGGGAACAAAATGCTCTACTTAGTGAAGTGTATAAAACGAATGGCACTTATAAAAGTCATACTGGAGAGCGAGAGAGTTGTAAAAAAGATGACTACAGAAACATTATATATGTATATATTTTGCAGTATAATAGCATATTTTACCATTCACTGTGTTAACACTGTCAACTTAACTTTTCAGTAGCAGAGCTGCTCATTTATTTGCATTGACGGAGGTATTTTGTAATTATCTTACTGGGTGTCACTGACTCACATAGAAAAGCTTAGCACCGTGACCCCTCCCAGAACACTGCCAACCAAGACTACATCTCCCAGCATATTTTGTAAAGAAGATAGGAAGTGTCTTGAGGAACAGCACTTCTCAGACAGAGATGAGCTTTGTTATTTTCACTCCCAAGGCGCATCATGCAAGGACCACTGTCTAAACCACAATGTCTGTTTTAATACATTTAAAGTGCAAAAACATGGCACCCATTGCATGTACATGTACCCTAGCAATGGTCCTTAGTAATGGTAAATCTACCTCTGTACACAGCAAGAATCCAATCTCAAACACAGATCATATTTTGGGATTTTTTATTTCTCTGTGATGCATTAATAACTAACTCAGAACTACACTGGAAATAGCAGAATTGTACTGTAAGTGAGAACTGTAACACAGTGGCTGGAGTATTTGGACCTGGCTATCTTATAGGCAGAATTAGATAAATTAGATATTTTTGCTGAGAGATCTGCAAATCCATTGTTGCTGTTTTATTGCATAAAGATAAGCAAATATACTATCTCACTGACATATCTGACATAAGCTTCATTTGCTGTACACAGGGGCGTAGGAACTAGGGGGATGGGGGGACAAGTGATTGAATAAATACGGTTCAAAACA